>NCKU01002709.1:0-17917 GCA_003675995.1 Dinothrombium tinctorium | reverse complement strand
GTTAGGTAAAAGAAATGGTTAAAAAATGTATTTCTTTTACCCAACAATGTAAACTTTTCTCTTTCCTTGAGTGTATCTACAAAGACATCAACTTATCACCTTTCTCTTTGTTTCGACAGGATTTTTGCCCACTGTAATTGACGGCACAGTAAGGGGTAATTATGGTCTTATGGATATAATTGCCGCTTTACATTGGATTCACGATAATATGAACGAAATCGGTGGCGATCCGAATAACGTCACCTTAGTGGGCCACAATCGTGGCGCAGCTTTTGTCAATTTGCTGATGATCTCCCCTATGGGCAGAGGTAAATACGAACGTTTTTCTCTTTTCCTCTTTCTGCCAAAAGCTCTTTTTAAGTTTTTAAGATTTGGTTTTTTCAAAGCTACTCTTTTATTTGGAAACATAAAAGAGGGTTACGGCTATTTAAAAGCCAAATGAACATAGAGTACTGCATTCATATTTATGCTGCGACATAACAATGCGAAATGCGCAATTTAAATTCGCTCGAATGCAATAAAATGCATAGATTAATATTTGTAGCGTGTATAGAGTACCTATGCATTTGAACGCTTGCTTGCACGCGTGAAGCGCTTTACCGTTCACCATTTTGATCAATATTTGCTTGTTGGTAAGTCTCTTCTCGTTGTCCTTTTCGCTTATTTTTTCACCTCAAAAGTTTACTTGCCAAAAACCCAAAGTAAATCGTCCGTTCAATTCTTCCGCTTTATCGCCACACTTTTTGGCTACATTGTGCTTCGAGAACAAAAAAGTTCTCTGCTCATTTTGTTTGAGGTGAGAATTTGCCAAATTGCATCCATCGTTTTTTCCTAGCAGCTGAGCGAAAAATAAATATAATCGCCTTTACAAGCTGAAAATAATTTACATAGTGAATAAATTTATTCAGCTCACGAGCGATGTGCTCGCAATCATAAACAATAAATTTAAATTTTCAGTGTGTTGTCGCAACACTCGTGTCGCAAAAAAAACTACTTCGATAATTAATTTTGACTGCAGCGAAAGCATAAACTCGAAAGAGTTGATAAAAAATTGGTTTTGAAGAAATCATTTAAGCGAAAAGCAGCAAAAAGTAGATTATGAGCAGAAATAAGTAATAAATTTCTTTCTCCTGTTTTAGCAAGAAGCTTATGTGAAAGAAGCGATAAAATATGCAAAAGTATAATTGTTAAAAATTTATTTCTTATTTTCGCATTTCGATTAAGCATCTTACACGCGAGAAAACGAAAGAGTATGCGAGATGAAGAGAAATGTAGAGTAGTCGCGTTTGCTAGCGTACCAGAGTCGAAGAGAAAATCAAGGCAATGTGCGAAAAATCGAGCGTAACAAACATTCATCCATAAGTGATATGCAATTTTTGTTAAGTGCGTAAAACTTTATGAAAGCAATAAATAATCGATTAAACAGCGAATGCGAGCGTGCAATGCATTCGAGGCGCTCACGAAAAGAGAAATCGCAGTAATAATAATTGATTTAGAAGCAAATTTGCTTTAATGAGTTCACAGGCAGTGCGCTTTATTGGATAATGACTGCAGTAAAAACGGTGCATAACGCAAGCGAATAAAGCGGTTTATAACAACGTGTAATCGAATAGAAAACAAATGTATACATTGTAGGCTTGGAAAAAATAAAGATGCGGATTGAAGATTTGCCTCATTTCGCGTTTTATGGATCACAGGCTTACATATCTATAATATATCCGAAAGTTTATATATACAGAAAATTGATATACAGTGCCACTGCAATGTATATAAGCGCTCTATACTCTATGTATGCCATAAATATATTGTGAGTTCTGAAAGTGACGATCGATTTTTTCATCGATAAAGCAGCGAAAAAAGCGAACCGAAGAAAGTTCGCCGATAAATTAAAAGTTAATTCAAGTTTTTCTCTTCGTCTCGCTTTGCTCGCTTCCAATTGTGACGATTTGCAGGATTATTCTCGAAAGCCGTCCTGATGAGCGGTTCCGCGCTTAGCTCCTGGTCTCTGGCTACTGAGGCTGAAAGTCACGCGAAATACTTGTCAAAAGCTGTCAATTGTCCGAATTATGATAACATACTTATGGTTGATTGCTTGCGAACAAAATTGATGGAAGAGCTGCTCAAAGTAGACCTGCAAGCGGAAGACGCGTTTCGATCGAGCTTCGGGCCAATTATCGACGGATTGGTCGTCCCCTCGGATCCGCGGATTCTCATGGAAAGTGAAAATGACTCGTCGCATCACTTAAGCTACACTTATCCGAATATCAGACAAAACGTGGCCATTTCATCGCGATCTGTGCCTCATCACTTGATGTACGGCGTGACGCGCGTCGAATCCCCGTTACTGTTCACTGCAGATGAAGAGAAACATGGCATCGATTTTGAGCGAAGAGACGAAATACTGCGAACACTGGTTCGAAATGTAGTAAATTACTATCAGGAGGTCAGTGTTTGTTATGTTGTTCAGTCTCGACAAACTTTGAGTGCTTCAAAAGTCTTTTCACTCACATTTTTTCTACTCTCTCACACTCTCCTCTTTCTATCCTTACAACACAAAGGTTATATCATTAACTTTGATCAACGAGTACACCGATTGGAGTGTTCCTTCCGAACACCCAATTAATATATTAGACTCTCTAATCGACATTCTTGGCGACGCGTTGGTTGTGGCACCATTAACCAGCGTTGCCAATATGCATTTCAAGCAGCAACAGCAGCGATATCATGCACTCGAAAAGCGACCAGATGGTGGCTCGAAGCAAGATGGTCCTAAAGTTTTTTCATACGTTTTTGTTTATCAGGTAAGATTGCGTGCCTTAAAGCTCTTATTTTGCTGCTATTTCCTTTTAAATGAAGCTCGATTGTCGTCAAAAATTCTCTTTGATTTTCTTTTTGCTTCGAATAGCACTGAAACAACCAACTTGTTAGAGTGCGCGAGTGTGGACAAAAAATGTGCTACTCTCAGTTACTTTAATACATTTTGACTTTAAACAATACATTTTTTTTTACTTTAAACAAACTTGCATAATTTTGTAACGTTGAATTAACTAATTTAATTTTTTCACTTCATTTTATGTATTTAATGATAGAAATTCACCTCATAATCTACATTTCAATTACTTTAAAATTGAAATGAATTGATGTTTGAGCAATTGCACATTTTTTGTCCACAATGATATAACGTTTTCATTGCATTTACACGTATTCAAGCTGTAGTATGTGATGTATCCTTATATAATAGAAGAAATGAATTGAGTTTTTGAACATTGAGTATACGCGACACAGGAAATATTTATTTTTATAATTCGATTCTACTTCATTTCATATTAAGAACAAGTGCTCGCTCTTCGATGCTTGTGTTTCTCTTTTCTGCATTTGCCTTTTTTGCTGCCGTTAAATTTTTAAAGAATTTCGAGCAAAACTCTTTATAAAAAAGATATTTAGCGAAAAGAATGAAATCGAAATATAATGAAATACATTGAAAAATTCATCAATAAATCTTTTAAGTTTATCCCAACTTAGAAGAAAATATGCTCCTTCTCACATATTTTTCACTTTTTTTAGCACATATCACATCACATATTTTGGTCAATTTTGAGTAGATAAATTCCTGTCTCTACCAATGACACATTTAAAGAAGTTATTTTAATTAAAAACTAGAGTGAAATTTTCCAGAAACGATTAAGTCATTAACTCTTCATGACATGGACATTATGAAGTCAAACTATTCAAACGTGATATGCGAGTTTGTTATTTATCATTTCATAAGTTTATGCATCAAGTTTTTATTTTATCTTAATTAAAAATTAAAGTTTTATCCATTTGAGAGACGAGTTCAAATTCACGTTTCTAGAAAAACCACATTCTGTTTTTTATTATTTTAATTATTATTAGAAACAAATCCAAAATTTTGATTCACCCATTCTATTGAAAATATTTTTTCACTTTTATCAAAATCTAAATTTATTTACTTTTAACCAATAAGTGCAATAATTTTAATTTTAATATTTTAATTGTTAGAAAAGTACAAATAATATAGCTGCTCAAAGCTAAAAAGTGAAGCTTTTTAAAATATTTAATGAAAAAGAAATGTGCATCAACATTTTTACTTCTCTAAAGAATAAAATGTTTTCGCCTTGTCAAACAACAAACGATTTCCATTTTTCAGCAATGTTCACTATCAAACAAGTACTTTAGTTTTGCTTTTTTGAAGCAAAAGGTTAGCATATAATTTGACTATTTAAAGTGGTTAAAATTTAATTAGAAGACTTCTTAAAAATTGAAACTTAAATGGACTAGCAAAAAGAAAGCTTCAGTAAATCTAAAACACTCTTATTTTATTAGAAATTCATTGTTTAAAATGCTATCATATATAAAAACTGAACTTCATTATATGCCTTTGAGGTTTTTTAAGATTTAAACATCCATATCAGTCGAATGAATTTAATAGAAAAGATTTTAAATGAAATAACGACTTAAAATCCCATCATTTCTATTTATTTTAGAATAAAGAATCCGTAAAGTATAAATGGTTTCAATAAAACTGTGTTAAAAAAACAATTTTTGAAATTTTCTCTTTTGCCTAATTTTTGAAAAGTTGTTAAATGTAACTTTCATTATCTTATGAATGCAGCTTTGGAGAAAATAACAGATAGTCCTCTCTAGGAAGACATTGAAAAATCAGTTCTTTAATATGTAAAAAACTTTACCAAACTCAACTATTTGTGCTACGCTGAATATTTATAGAATGCGTAATGACAAATTAGATTTTTATTATTTTTTGAGATTTTGAGCGTAATGAATCTTCTACATTTTAAAGCCACCTAAGATTTTTTGGTATTTTTATTTTCTAAAAGAGGCTGACCTTTTATTGAGCACTACTATGTTTTATTTCTCCTCTTTATTATATTTTTTTATTTCTTTTTGATTTTGGTGTTATTCACATTGTTTAATTGACCTTAAAGTTTTTGAAAACTTTTGGTATTCTCCACAAACATCTGGTCATTTTCGTTTAAAACGTAAAAAAGAAAAAGTATATTGAAATATAAAAGCGTTTGAGAAGGGATTTCGATAAGCCCGATTTGCCCATAAAACGCAGCAAATATAACAAAATTAGCTTCAATTTTAAGTTGAATCATATCATCATAGATAATAAAAATTTTTCTTATGATCTGATTTTAAGACCATCAGTTTTGACTTAAAAAATAAAGATGTCATGTCTTTAATTTCTATTTCTTTATTTATCTTTGTTAAAAATGAAAATCGACAACAATAAAAATTAGATAATAAATAAGCAAAGTAATTTCTCAATTTACATTTTTTAATGTTATAGATCAGCTTTTGTGTGTCAAAACTATTTTGATAAAAACATTGCAAAGCTAGACAAATGCATAAAATCGAAATGTTTGTTATAAAATTATAAATATTGGAACAAAGTTTTTAAAAAAGTATGAAATATAAATTTTTTATTTTCGCTTATATTCTCAAGATAAAAATATAAAACGAAAAAAGATGAAAAAATAGATTGCGATTATATATCAAATAACAGTAGGAGAAAAAATTGTTGAAAAGATCGCTCAATCATCGGTAGAAAATCAAAGAAGTACACAGAGGGCAAGAGAAATTTTTGAAATTTGTTCGCGATTTTTTATTTATTTAAAAATCGAATTCATATTTTTGAAAGCAACATCGTTTTCTTGAGAACATGTCAAACAAAAATGTAAAAAGCATTTCGAAGTATTTACATTTATAATTTAATATTTGAAGTGATAGCACTTCACATCTCTAATTTCTTTTCACTTCAATCTTTGTTATATTTTTAAATGTTAAAAAGAGAAGCCTTGTGAAAGTAAGAAGCTAAAGCCGAGGTGTGAAGAAACTCGTGAGGCGTTAAACATTGCCTTATACAGTAAATATATGAAGCATAAATCAAATTTGAACTGCGTACAGTTATACAATAAGCGGTTTACGGGAGCAAAGTTTCGTTTTCTTCACTACACTCTGTTAAAGTTTTGAAAACTTATACACACGTCGATAAGTTTTCACTTGTCTAATTCATAACTCTCACGCCATTGATTTCCACTCGGCTCGAGTCTTGAAAGCGTTGCTCGATTTAGAAGCGAGTTCGCGATATAGTTCACCGGTAATTAATTCTACGCTATTCAGCTGATTCGCTAATTTGGAAGGTCAAAAACATTTCTTGAATTTTGAGACAAGAGGATAAGTGAAGGAAG
Organism: Dinothrombium tinctorium; assembly: GCA_003675995.1. Classification (NCBI taxonomy): domain Eukaryota; kingdom Metazoa; phylum Arthropoda; class Arachnida; order Trombidiformes; family Trombidiidae; genus Dinothrombium; species Dinothrombium tinctorium. The sequence continues at coordinate 11,684 of NCKU01002709.1, read as the reverse complement.
AACATATGCACTCTAAATGTTAATATTATAATCTCGCTTTTCGTGTTTGGAAAACCTTGCTCGTTATGAATATTTAATAATGAAACGCATTATACCTAAAACGAAAAAAATCACTTTACTAGCAGCAGAATTTGTGCGACTCTTTTTCGCCAGCCGCTTATTACTGTTCATTACTGCTTAAATTACTATATAACTTTCTCTCTTTTCTCTTCTCTTCTCTTTTCTTCATCTCTTTTCATCTTCTCTCATCTCATCTTTTTTGCTTTCCATTCATTGACTACGAAATGACGACGACGCCGACCACGAAAAACGATAATGACGATGAAAATAAACCCAAAATTGTTTATGCAGTCTGAAGCAAACGGTTACTCCGCTCGTCTCGGCTGCGTGCATGGCGATGAATTGCCGTACGTATTCGGTGCACCGTTCGCTCACTTTTATCTTCAAAAGACGCTCGGATTTTTTCCTCCCAACTACACCAAGCCTGAAGTGACTCTCTCGGAGACAGTGATGTTTCAATGGACAAACTTTGTCAAATACGGGTATGTTTTGTTCGAAAACGCAACACAAAATGCAAGAATGAAGTGAAATATACAAGAAAAATATCTTAAAAAAGAAATTATCTTAAGAACGCATAGAGCACAAATATTGATCCAACTTTTATCATTTCAAGTTTACGATCGACTCAAATAAATGCCTATCGTTTCATGAGAGCGAAAAACTACATTTTCACTCAATTTTTCTCGTCTTTCATTTTTCTTTTCTCTTTTCTCTGCTCGTCATCAAACGGACAGAAATCCGAACGGAAAGGGAAACAGTGACAAAGAGCGGTTTGAAAGCATATTTTGGCCGGAATTCGATATCGTACAACGCAAGTATTTGATGATAGGTAATAGTGAAACTTTTTATACGCAGCTAGATGCGACAATTTTTCTATATTCTTTACAAACCATTTCCTCGTTTATTTTTCGCGCTCGAATAAAAGTAATCTTTATGATTGCAATCAGCACTTGAATTCTGAATTAATCTGATGCATTTAATCTTATTTATCTTCTGTCGTTTAATTCATTACTATTTATTAGGTATGAAACCGAAAGTACGTGATCACTATCACAGTCATCGATTATCATTTTGGCTGAATTTGATTCCGAAATTGGAGAAACATGGAAAAGAGGAAAGCGATCACTTGAAACGTCATCTTCAAGATCAGGGAACACTTGACACTGAAGTATCTGTATTCGAGCGAATTTCACTCAAGTTTCTTTCCTCGCTGCAAACGCCCGGTCAAAAATCTAGCATTTCACTTCAAGAGAAATCATCGCCAACCACACCGACCAATAGGCCGCCAAATATTCTCACTGATCTCGCATCGAATGCGGTAAACGCAACGACGAATTCGTCCGAATCGCAATCGCCTACAGTACAACAAACCAATTATTATTCAACCGCTTTATCCATTACGATTGCGATCGGGGTAATTCTTCTCATCTTAAATATCGCCATATTTGCTGGTGTTTACTATCATCTAAACAAGCATAAGAAGCGTAAGAAATACCCAAGCGTCGGGTACGTGGATGTGTCGCAAAATGCGCCGCAAACAGTAGTCGGACAAAACGCGCAAAGTTTCGGACACATTTGCTGCGAAAACCATCATCATTTGTGCACGTTCAATACGAACGAAGCAAACTATTCGAATCACTGTGCGGGTGCAGAGTCGGTCACCGTTCACTGTGCGGTCAGCGAGAAATTGTGTCAGTGTAACAATTGTTGCACAACTCAAAATGTCTGTGATACAAATAACTGTTTGGGCGTTATACACGAATTCGACGAGCATCTTTAATTGTGAGCGCAATTATTTCACAAATAAGTAACATTGTTGTCATTACAGAAAAGTTTTTAATAAAATATTTTTAAGAAAATCAATTATGAAAACGATACGCTTCACTCGCAAGCACTGAATATTGTGACTATGTAAACAGAATGTAGCGTTGCGATCGTTAATGGGGACGAAAACGAACGCTTCGTTTTCTTCCACTTTCTTGTATCAATTAAAGCAATATTAAAAACATTAGCAAAACTTTGAAAAGTGATGCTTTATAGAGAAGGGAATGTAGAGCAGCATCAGCATTAGCGTGCACACAGGAAAGCATCAATTTGCAAACTGCACAGATCTCGCTGCGAAATGATCAACAATACAACTGCATGCAGCGAGCAACTTTCTGCTCTACTTTTTCGCTGCAATCTAAATCGATTTAAATGCTAAATGCTAATTTACGGATGCAGAGTGAGTGATTTTTTGTGTTTTCATCTCAATTCCCATTTTCCTTTTCTTTGTTGATTGCGATTTTTCGCTTCAAAATAACAACAACGTTCACTTCAAACTCAACAAATACGATTAATCTTTAATGCGGCTGGTTAGATGTTTGCATTCAATTGTCGAATTGCGTTTACGAGGCCAGAGTCAGTAAGGCGAGCAAAATGCATTTCAAGTGTGCTCTTTTATGATATGAAAAGTCATTGTGATATTTGTTAAGCGTTTCATTGTAGTCGTGCCAACTCATCAAATGTTCATTACGCCATCAAATCAGGCAAAAATTGCCGCTGATTTCTAGCTGCATCAGCAGCGACAATTCATTTTGTTTCGCTGAATTCAAGCCTATCGCTTATTTAACCATCCGTCGAAATGTACGACGATTATTACAATCACTTCTATTCTTCGCCTTTACCATTTTTGCTTCTTATTTCTTTTTGCTTCTCTCGATTAAGATTCGAATTCTTACAGTTACAGTCTCGCAGAAGCATAAAGAAAATGTCGACTGGCGAAGCTTTATTCATTGTTTGCCACTTTCGTGAATGGCTTAATTTTCGCGAATACATTCTAGCAGTCGATGTAAGATGCGGAGAGGAGAGGAGTTGCTGGAGAAGAAAAAGAAGATGGAGAGTGGAAAAAGAAGAAGTGAAAAAATGACCATCGCTTGATTGAGGATTAACGCAATCGATTACAAATAGTTATAACTAAGTTTCAATCTTCGCCGCAGTTTCGCACTCAAATTTTTCCGACTCGAAAAGAAATAAGAGGTGAAAAAAGGAAAAGCAGCGGCGAAAAATAAATTGAAGCAGAAGATTGACCTGTGCACCTTTATTTATACGCTGTCTACTTCTCCTCATAGCATCATTTTCACATTATTTCTATCACTCGCAATTACATACGCTTAAGCAACGATTTTCTTTCTTTTTAAGTGTGTGCCTGTCGCAGTTAGCTATTCATTCGCTCCACATATATATATCGTTGCAATTAAAAGGATCACTAATTTTAGGCGCAATTAGATTGTTGCCTAATTGCTTTACTTTGCTTTTTCGTTTCGCGTCGGCTTTTTTTCTTTGCCGTTGCTTCTCGTTTTGAATTTCAACGCGAATAAAACAAGCGGATTAACAGAAGTCATTCGCTTTCACTCTACTTTCTCTCGAAAACTGCGCCTTTTTTATCAACCGATTCTCGCTACTGACGCAAATCGATTTTTTAAGCAAAAAGTTTTTTCGCCTCTTCTTCGCGTTAACTCTAATGTCTCAAAAAGAAAGCGTTTTAAAAGATTAATTTCGAAATATGATAAAAACTTTTTATTTTCTTCAAACCGAAACAATTCTTTCGCGTCGCTTTTTACGGTATTTCAAATTTGCGAATAGACGCTTTGTTTGAAATAAGCTTCGGTAAACACTGCAATATGTCTTTGAATCAATTATTAATTTTTATTTCAAATATTTGAATTCTAATTTTAAACATTCAGATTGCCGAGGAATGTTGAAACATTTGTAGAAGTGTTTGCCAGCATTCTCAAGTTATCCAAATGCGTTAACTTTCAATTTGTGCATTTATTCATCGTATTAAACGATAGACTCGTTTGATTTATTTCACAAACAGTTCATTTGTTTCTATTTTCAATTGAACCATAATTAGATTTAAAAAATTGTGAAAAGCAAGCGATTGAATATATAAGCTGCATTAACTTCATCAAAACTGAATGATATTAAAAATTAAAATGTAATTCGATTAAATACTTTTATAGTTTCATGAAATGAAGCACTAACTTAATCAACTAAAACCAAAGTGGCTTCTCTTCTCGTTCCCATGAATCGCTAAAAAAAGTTTAGAAGCAATTTTTTCTTTTTAAAATTCGTTATGAGTGCACTTAAATTAATAAGTTCTGATTTTTTATGCTTCCATCCATTTTGCAAAATAACTCGATCTCTGTCGCGATTCGAATTTCTTCGGTTCTTCTCTTCATATCAAACAAAAATCAATGCATCGCATCCGTGAGCAAATTCAATAAACTAATAAAAATCGCAAGAAAAATGTAAATATTTTGCGGCATCACAAAAGTTGGCAGCTTTTGATGAGCAAAACATCAATGTACAAGCCTAGAAAACATGATTTGCAAATAAAGCACATTTTTACTGTAATTCGTGGGTCACGCTTTTGTTCGTTAATTTTTTTATTCTTTCGGTTTCGGGTCTGACTCAAACTTATAAAAAAGACGAAGTTTGTTTGAAAATTAATTCTTTATAATCCTTTTGTGCTTAATAATTTTAATTAATGATAAAAAGTAGAGCTTATGCGCTTCTCTATGCATAGAAAATAGATTTTTTTTTTTAATCGGGAATCTTAACAAAAATTTTTTGTTTAAAAAAGTCAATCTTATTCTACTTTTTTGTTTTTACAGTTGTTCACTTAAGCATAATTGAAATCTTTTGCTCTTGACTACTATTAACTCTTTTATATTCTGCAAGAACGTACTTGTGAAGCTCCCTCGATGTTTGATTATGAGAAGTTTACGGTTATTTGAGAATTTCATGTTTCTCAAGACTAAATGTTAATTTTTTTTTAACAATCACGTTAAAGCCCTGATTATTTGAAAAACAAATGACATGTGGCCAATAATTTTCAAAATAGATTTCACCAATTGAAAACGAATAAAATCAATGACTCGAATTACGTTTTCTTGTTCTTTAGCAAAATGCACAGCCAATTAATCAAAAGTAATTGAAGTAAACATATTTTCGACTGAAATACTCTTCTCCTCGAATCATTATATCGATCAAATAGATTCATTCTTTGCTCATTCTTCCAACTAGCATCTTCATAAGTTTATTGAATATACAAATTGATTTTTTTTTAAATACTTTTAAACGTAATTCGAAAAGTTTGTTGTTTAATTTAAAAGATTTTCTCATTATATCTCTTAAATCATTAGAACCATTAAATTCGTTTCAAAAGCGTTTACTTAAAAATTTATTTTGCAATTTAAATTAATTGTTTTCAAGAAAGTGAAAATGATCACCGAAATTTTTAACAACGGTAAAAATGTAGACCGAGCGTAAACATGGAAGCTGATCTTTTCAAACTCATTATTTTGTTCCTTTATTTTGCAATGGAAATTTTCAGGATTTTTTTCACCGGTTCTTTTCTCTGTAGAATAAGCAAGGTTTTAATTCAATTTACTTTCGTTTGTTACGATTCAATTTAGTTTCCGAAAAACGCGTTTTTTGCCTTCTTTTGTTTTGATTCACTTAGAAAACAAATTTGCTCGCAATTAAAACAAAGAATAATGTGATTTTGAAAATTAGTTTCGATTGTTTAATGTTTTTTCACCAAATTTATTTAAAGTGAAGTTTACCGGTATAATCACCAGTATAAGTAAATTACTCATTTTATTCGTTGGTTGTAAATTCAAAGATCAATTGAAAACCACAATAGAGCGAGTTTTCAAAAGCGAAAAATTTACTGTTTACAATGGCATCGAATAATCGAAGTAGTTGATTGAAACGCTTACAACTTTTCTTGATTTTCGTGTTCTGCTGTTTTTGTAGCAGAAAAAGAATAAAACTGAAACAAGCTTTTGTTATCCTTTCCATTCAAAGTTGTGAATTGAAAATTCAAATTTCAATAACCTTTCAGCAAAAATGAGCAAATGTTTGTTGTATTTTTTATAGTCGAAAATTTTAATCTCAATGTAAATTTAATTAAAATTGGCGTTAAAACCATTTTGTGAGTCTGTGAAATGAAGAGTATCGATTCTTCTCATTCGACAAGTTCAAAAACAATTTCAAAAGCAACCAACTCGCTTTTGTGCTATCACTTTAATATCATTAATATCTTTTTGAAAGAGAGCGAGAGCATTTAATTTTGCTTACACTTACATATATACAACGAGGCACGAATTTTTATTTAATTTAATTTAATTTATTTAGTTTGATATATGGTAGAGTAGTACTAATTTGATAATTTCAAGTATAACTCGTACTTATTTTCTCAGAAATATTTCTTTAGCATAAAGCCAAGCAAATAGTAGAATAATATGGCAGATTGAATCTTTTCAGTTTTTTTAACAAAAAAGTCAAACACATGTTAATTGCGAAAAGGTAAATTTTTTATTGCAAACATTTTGGCAGAAGCTGAATTGTTTCGATCCGATTACAAAATAGAAGATCGAAAATTGATGATGTGAGATTTATTTTATTGGTTTTAAAAACTCTTTTAATTTATAGATTACTCTGTGGCAATCTGGGCCTTGCCGTCACAAAAATTCAGGTTCGATGAATGTCTAGTTGGATTTTTTATTAACAAAACACGAATACAAAATGCGTTATAACGCGAGAAGATACACAAAATTATGCTAAATGTATTTACGGGGAATGCAAGTACAATCAGTAGACAATATGGCAAAGTGTGACGTTTGAGTGTATCGGGCTCGTTGCAAGCGAAACCAGCAGTGAAGTTAATAACGAACGAGTGTTGGCAAAAGAGCGAAATACACATTTTCGTGCGATATTCATACAAATATTTTGCACTCGCAATGGTGATAGCCTATTTGGCCACGCTTTGCTTTGTTGCAAAGCGTGAAAATCTTTGTACGATGAGCGTTGCCGATATGTGCAATGTGGGGTTGTGCACGCAACAACTTTAAACAAAAACTTTCGTGACACTTTCGTTTTTTTCGTGACATCGAACAAATCAGCATTTGATTCCACGTTGTATTTTATTTCAATTGATTTCAAGAATTTTATAGCTAGTGAAAGCCAATAGACTAAGTGACCTATTTGATTTCGGAATGCATAAAAAATATATTTGCATTGGAAGCCGAAATTCATTTAGTGCCGACCGTTGTTATGCAGTAAAAGAACAGTTCGAAGCGAGTGTATCGCGCAGTGTAGCCGCTGATTTCGTGTATAAGGTTTACAACACAATTACGTGCCGTATAAAACAACGATTGCAGTGCTGTAAAGCAAGCGAAAAAATTCATCGAACATTGTGAACGTTCGTGTCAAATACTTGTAAATTATTCATGATTACAAGCGATAAATGGACAATGAAAAGAGAAGCAAGCAAAGAAAATCAATGGTCCACCATTATCTAAACAGTATCTGCAATGTTTTATTCGCAGTTTTTCTTCTCTATAAAGTTAAGTAAAGGTGAAAAGAAAAAACTTTTTAAAACTTGTAGCTTAGAAAGAGATGCAACACAGTGGCGATGATGTTTGCTCGCTCGCTGTATCAAAATTTATTTGCTACATGTTTCAATCGCAATGCAATGTAATTAAGTTTAGCAGTGATTATCGCGCAGATGCTTAATTAAGATTAATTGTATAGGTGAACTTTATCCATTATTTTTTTGCACTCTCGTCATTATTTTCATTCGTTAATATTATAGATGCTTTCAGCGCCGATGTTGTTGTCGTTGTTATCGTTGACCCGTAATAAATCGCGAAAACCAAAAAAGCGAGCTAAAGATTTGTAAAGCATAACGACAGTCAGACCGAAAAAAGGCGATGCATTCGTCAATTTTTTGTGCATTCGCCGGATTACTTCTCTTCTCCCTTCTCTCTTTCAGCTTTGCTTTTGCTTATTTCACTTCGTTCGTAAACATCACTTTTTTCGGCATTTATTATGATTTTGAATATTGAATGAACGTAAAAAAATAAGATTATTTCGGCTTTTTGCGACTCAGCTTTTCAGAGATGCGAGTCTTCAATATACGATACTTTCACTTGCTTTTAAAACGAATGCATTTCAGTTGAACTTTGATTGCTCCTTGTCTGAGGATATTGTCTTTCATGTCTCGGGCTCAAAAATTCATTCTTTACATTCATATTAAAGCTGTAATTTATGTATAGTCGACTCGACGAAAGTGACTGAAATCAATGAACGATCGCGTAGACGCGATCACTTTTTTCACGATTTGAGTTTCAAGCAAATCAAATCGAACTTATTTTTTCAATAAGCGATGAGTTTGAACAAAAGATTGCAAAAAGTGAGCATTGATTTTATCCATTTCGTTGAGAATCAGTGTAAATAAATTTTTCTTTTTGATACAAAAAAGTGGAAATTCACACTTCGCATTCGCATGAATGTATAATGAGAGAGATCACTTTTGAAGAGCAAAACAAACAAACAAAACTAAATTTAAATAATGTAACTGAAATATTCAAAAGTTTCTTAAGTAAATTCAATAGTTAAAAAAAGTCAAAAATTCACATTTTCACTGAAGTAAAAAAGAGCGAAGAAGCTATTAAAATTTAATTACAAAGAATGGTTCATGTTTTCTTCTTTTTTACATGTCATTTGCATGAAAATCGTTCGAGCTCTTAGTTTGCTCCATGCCTGAAAACAATGGAGAAATTAATGAGCGAAGATGGGCACGAAGTTCTAAATGAACTTTTGAGCTGATTTTAATGCATTCGCTTTTGGATTTTAAATATGTTTTCAAAGAAAAATAGTACCCACTTTATATCCAAATGGCTAGCGTTTGCAAACTGCAGCATAATGAATAGTTTTGTAGCGTGAAACGAGAAGTTCTCCTTGTCAGCGTTTAACTTTTAGCGTGTTATCTTTTTGAAAGCCAAATTCGTTTAAATGCAAATGCATTAACAATTTGATCATTGAAACAACGGCCGAAAACAAAGCTTATTTGAATAATTATTTTTTTGAAAGCAAACACACACTTTGCAAAGCAGAATAATGATCCGTAAAATGGGTGAATGTGTGTGGGTGCGAACGTTGGCAATAAACTCGAATAAAGTGGAAAATAAAGAGTAAAAATATATGAAGTCGATTAATTAGTGTATTCACTCACTGTCTGAATTATATGTTGCATTCACAGGACGGAAAAGCGATAATTACAGCAGAGGCAGAGCAGAGAGAAAAAATTGTCATTACGTAAATAAGCAATTATTTTCACTATACACTTAATTTAATGCGATTGATGTGAAACGATTCAATTTACTCATGAAACTTAACCATGCAGCTTTTGCTAGTAATTATAGTTCGCTTTTTTAATTTCGCTTCAAACGCTCCGTGCATTTTGAGTTTTTGGTTTCATACTCATTTACAGCGCGCATATTTCAACTCGCGACTAAGAAGCACGGAAATGTTCATTCATTATTGTGGTCAATATAGATCCTCTTACGAATGTTTTATCAGCTAAAGGTTTTGCTTTTCTTTAGCCGGAAAATTGCTTTCTCCGATGTTGAAACTCTTATGCTATTTTCTTGAGACTATTTAAAAACTAATTTTCAACATAACGAATAATTTTCTTAAAAAGTAGCAAATTTCAAATGATTTGGTTTTGCAAAAGCGAATCGCATTTGTCACATTCAGTTAAACCATTTTGAATATGAAATATAAAATTTGAATAAATGGTTAAAACTATTTGAAGTGTTATAAGACACTCCGTCAAGAATTTTGTTGCTTTTCGCAAAATTTTCACTGTTTCATTTCATTATTTTTTATTTTGATTTGCTCTCATTTATTTTAAAAGGCTTTCATTAATCTCAACAGAGCAAAATTGACAGCTTTTCTTAATAAGAAAGAGTTTATTCTCAAAGTTCGCTGCAATCACAGAGAAATTGAAAAGGTCAATCGTATGAAAAGCATGTTGTAATAGAGGTGTAATTGAAGCAGCAGTGGATTTAATTAACTAAGCAGAATTCTCCTTTTTTGCCTCACTTCCAGTCTTTATTCCAGAAGTTAATTCGCTGTTTTTTTAATCTTGTAGCGTATTTGCGACACGCAATATAAATTGAATATTCATGAGCATCACGATATAGACGCTGCACAGTGTTGAGTGCTTAATTTTACAACACGTCTTGCTTAAATTTCGCTCTAAGCAAATTAAGCAACTTTTCTGTTCGTCTTTATCAGTTCTTTGATTTTCTTTAGCAGCGAAAAAATCGATAAAAGAATTTATACTTTCGCTTAAGTTTTTACTAATAAATAACATTAAACTGTTTTATATCCATAAAAAAGAACAGACAGAGAAAATAAAATTTCTAAAGCTGTCGGAAAATTCAATTGAATAAAAGTGTTTATTTGTCTCTTATGAAAATTGAGCTCAAATTTGAAGCTGAATTACTTTCGCAATGCTTTGCAAAAAAAGTGCGCGTCGCAAAGGCATAACTGTCAAAGCAGAATGTAATAGTAGAATGTGTGCGTTTGCACAAAATTGTTAACATTATCTTTATTATAAACTTTTTCACATTGTTTTTCGCAATTAAGCATTAAAATGAAAGCAGCTTAACGATATTAATGTGAAATAAAAGTGAGCTTCTTTCTTCTTTCTTGTTGCGATGCGAATGCGAACAAAAAACAAAGCAGAAGAAAAATTCTTACTCCCAAAATTCCAGCTTTATATTGGCTTTCGCAACATCATCGTAAAAATACAATTTCGTTGAGCTGCATTCATGCAATTATCCAGTGTTCATTAAAGATAATTATTTAGAAAACGATGATATATGTAATATAACATTTTATTAACGAGAAACGCAACTTTTTTCGTCAAACTTGAGTTGAGTTTCACATAAATTTTAATTAATATTAAACATACCATTCTTTGGATTGAAATTTTATCCAGCAGAAATTTTTTAATTACACTTGCAGTAAACTTTATATTTAAAATATGTTTGATGAAAATAATGATTAAACGAACTGCCATTATTAACAATATACTTAGCAATTTAGTCCATAGTAAAGAACTTGACATCAAATATTTGATTCGTTTGTTTCCTTTTCTTTTGAAAGCAAAGAAACTACTTATGTCAATGACTTTATATTTAAAAAAAGAAAAAATGTAAAAGCCAGATGAAATATTCTAAAAGCTTGACTTATTACCATAAAGCTGCTTAAATTTTTACACTAACACTTTAGTATTAAATGTATAAGAAATTTCAAATGTATTTAGGTTTTTGAACTTTTGTGTGAAAATAATGAACATTAATCAAAAGCTAGTGAAGTGCTCACTTGAAATCTGTATGATATGTAAATGGCAAAGAGAGTAAAGCTAGAAGGTAAAAAAGGAAAAGTAAGTGTTAACTAAGCAGTAAAACCAAATTATTTTAAGAGCTCTGTGTGAAAAATTATGCATTATAATTTGAGCAAGTAAATCAATTTAATCGAAGATAGAGAGAGGAAGAGATGTAACTGGTAGTGATATAGAGTAGAATGACGATGGTGGGAGTGGTAGAGAAGAGATTTTAAAAATTTTGTGGTAATTATAGTGAGATTGGAATAAGCTTCCTGGTAATATTAGCGCAAATATTTTACCCCGCACACTTATAGTGCACATTATTAATTCACTAACTCTGTTATTTTTCAATCTCTCACTGATTGCAATTTGCTGTAATCTCATGTTTTTT
>NCKU01002708.1:0-17917 GCA_003675995.1 Dinothrombium tinctorium | reverse complement strand
GCACAAAAAATAGATTCCTTGTTAGAGTTTGCCCGCAGCATTGGAAATTTTTGTCATTGACGTTATAATGAACTTTGCTTGTTTATGCTCATTAAGGGGGGTAGGTTTAACCTCTCCAACCAAATTCTAAGTATTTTTAACTTTTATGATTATCCTTGTAAATAAAGAAAAAATAAGAACTATTTTGAAAATGCCTTAATTTGAATGTAAAATCTTTTAAATATTTTAAACAATTGCTTTTCATTATAATTTTCGATCACCGTCTGTTCCAAACGTTAAATTATTTCATTTCATTCTTTTATTTGTTTTATTATTCACAAGTCTGCAAATACTTTTCAAAAATCAATAAAAAGTCAATAAAAATTAATTTGATGGAAGCAGTTTGAATGAATAAAAAATAAATTGGAAGAGTTATTAAGAAAAGTTTAATGTTCAAAATAAATAAAACTTTAATTATTTTCGCTGTGCTTTTTTTTATGCAATTACTAAAATTTAAATTTAAATTTTAAAATAATTACATTTTTAAAAATTTTATCGCAATTGTTTAAAAGAAAACTTGAAATTTAAATAAAATTTATCATTATTGACATTTGATAGAAATTATCATGTTTTAACATTTTAAAACTATAAACAATAAAAATTCGATTAATGATTGATTGCTATCAATCTATTTATCCAGTATCGAATATATCAAATAATAAAAAAATCTTTTAGTACAGTAAACCGCAAAACAATTCCCCATCCCAAATGCGTATATATGTGCTAGAGTGGGGAATCGTTTTGCGGTTTACTGTAATTAAGTTTGAAATCGGAGTGTAAACAAACTCAGCACAAGTCGACTGTCAAACAACGCTATTACGACACTTGCACAAAATTTATTCTTACCTGTAAGTGCTGGAGTAATTTAGAATTTTTTTTTTCTAAATTTAACTCGCGCATTTTTGGTAATTAAAATCAACAAAAACGATAACTTCGTCGACTTCGATTGATCGCTATCGATGATCACTATCGATCGCAATCGAACAATCGAAAAGGTGTTCGAAGGCGCAGCGAGTGATGCGAATTGAAAATGGTTTTTTGTCAAAATTAAAATAAACACAAATTAAACTTTGGCAAAATGACGTTCAATCGCTGATTGTTCGAAAGCGGTTTTTTTCCTCCACGCTTCACATTCGTTTCGATCGCTGCGCGTCTGTCTTCATTAAGATTCAAATTAATCACCGTTTTAACAAAAAAGCGTTTGTAAAATTACGTTTCTAATCGTTTTTGATTGTTTCGATTTCAGCTTTTCATCTTTTATTTTTCATTTTTCAATTGTGTGCCAATTTTAAAATCGCTCACAACTCGTCACAATTAATCAGCCTTGATTCATTCGCCGGCTTTTACTTTGAACAGTGCGTGTGTTTTATTCTTTAGAGTAAAACTCTTTTAATTTAAAAATTAAAACTTTGGCAAATAATTTAACGAAAGTATGAGTATAATCAGAGAGGAAACGTACAGACCGTTTACCGGCTTCATTTACGTGTTCAACTTAATCGTGGGCACAGGTGCGTTGACAATGCCGCGCGGCTTTTCGGACGCCGGTTGGCTGCTTAGTTTAATCATTGTATGTTTAATCTCTGTAATGAGGTGAGTGTGTTTCCACTTTTCACATCACTCTCATTTCGACAATTTAATGCTCTTCAATTCAATGCGACACTTTTTTTCAGCGCTGCGTTCATCACATGTTTGAGGCGTTTTGTTAGCATTGTCATTCGATTAGTGAACACAATAAACGATTGTTACATTGTTGCCAACCGTATTTAGAGCGCGATAAACATATGAAAGCAAGAATTTCAGCCTGACACTTATAACATTGACACTTTAAACTTTAACAGCTTCCTAAAACTTTAATCTATCGAATACCAACTTTATCGTTATTATTTCAACATTTTTTCTCATTACTAACCTCATTAAACAAGTACTTATTTTTTCATCCTTTTATCGTGTAAAAGATTGATTGTAAAAATCAATAGTTGAAATAGTACCTGTTCAATAAGTGTACAATACTTCAATTTTTTAATTTAATCATTTTGAGTGCAGTGAGATTAATAAATTATCGACTCTACTTCACGCAATATTCAGCTGATCTCTTTATATCTTTGAGCGCAATTCATTCTTTCTTTGTCTTTTTTAAAATAAAAATATCGAAACTTCTATATACTGTTCTATATACTCAATACTCTGTAATATTATTTTAATTCGTTTAGTTTCTTAACGTAGTACCGATTCAAAATAAAATGTTTCGATTATCGAAAAGTGAGCTTAACTGCAAAGCAGCATAAACAATTAAGCGTGTGGCTAAAGGTGATTTGCAGTTAAGCTCACTTTTCGATAATCGAAACATTTTATTTTGCAGTACAGTAGTTTAGTAATACACTCTGTTCACTTAAAAAGAAAGCATTTCGCTATGAATTTACATTATTTTTGCTTTATTTTTAAACCTAAAGAGAAATGCACAAAAATTAGACATAGCCTTTAGAAACTTTATTAGAGCTTAAAAATACATGGAATTTAAACATTTCACGTGGAAAATTAAATATGATTAATAAATTTTATATGTGACTGTAGAATTTTATTGTCACTGGTGGTTTACAAATCGAAGATGTTTGGTTAAATTTTATTGAAATATATTTAATTTAAAGTCTAAACGAAAGTCCCATTCATTGTAGTTCAAAAGAAATTAAATAAAAAAGGTGTTGCGCTATTTTGGAAGACCCTGTATTTACATTCTAAAACATCTAAACAGATGTGTTTGACAGTTGTGATGATGTTTGTTGCAATGAATTTATATTATTTCTACAAATATACCCAACGTGCTTTTTTTCTTTCCAGCTTCGTGACAGTGACATTTGTTGTTGAATGTATGTCGATCGCGAATGCAATTGTGAAGTCAAAATCAAGAAGCGCCAGTTCTATCTCACTTTCAACTACAGTTGATTGCGCAGGTATCCAATTTAAGCTCCAATTTCATTCACTTAGGCTTAGCATGTATTTTGAGTTTAATCTAAAATACTCCGTTACCAAAATTTTCCTTAAAGCGAAACTTCATTTTTTCATATATAAAATTACATATTTCTTAAATAAAAATTTTATTTATCGAAATAATAAAGAACATCCGGAAATGCGGTGAACGAACCACTTTTATCGGCAAAATCGCTAGAATATACATAAAATATAATCATTTGCTTGTATAATCATTTTTTTTTTAGAAGATGTAAGTGATACAAATTCACATTCAGAAAACATTATTCCTGAAGATGAAAAAATTCCTCTTATTGATGATACCGATGGAGGAAAATGCCAAAAGAGATTAAAATCATTGACTAGTGCTTTTGATATTACTGAAAGAATTGAATTTGGTCGAATGGCTCATATTTTTCTTCCAAAATGGGCAATTAAATTTTTTTACATCAGTCTTGCATTGTATTTGTATGGTGATTTAGCTATTTATGCTGCTGCTATATCTAAATCATTACGAAACATGACATGGTTCGTTAAGCTTCCTTTTCAACTTGATTAACTAATTATATTTTACCTTAGCAATTACAAACAAGATTTGTGCAATGTTACGCTTGATTCAAATGATCAATGCTGGACCATTTTTCCCAGCATAACGAGAGGACAAGCCTATCATTTATATTTGACTATAGTGCTATTCACGCTCGGGCCTTTAGCTTTTTTTAATGTTCAAAAAACCAAATATCTTCAAATGCTGACAAGCTTATTTCGATGGATCGGTCTGTATTATTTTCTTATGTTTATTCATTTTAAAATTTTATTTCTTTAGCTTTTCTGTCGATGATTACTCTTTCTGTGATCTCTTTGGCCGAAGGTCGCAATAAAGGGAGGCCATCAGTCGCTAAATTCGCTGGAATTCCTAGCTTATTTGGCATTTGTGTGTACTCATTTATGTGCCATCATTCACTTCCCTCTTTGATCACTCCAATAAGTAACAAGAAAAATCTTTTTTTGTTACTTATTAGCGATTACGGTGTGATTCTTCTCTTTTATTGTCTTCTATCATTTACTGGGATATATACATTTCGTCACGTTCAAGACATGTATACTCTCAACTTTGAAAGGTATAACAAAAAAATTCTTTTTCATTTTTGTTTTAAAAACTTAACCAATTATTTACGAACATCTTTAACGCAATTCGCTTTTAACAGATGCTCTGAAGACTCTTCCATCATACCTCAAAATGTATTTCTTCAATACTTTCTTCCGTTATTTCCCGTATTTACGCTTAGTACAAACTTTCCAATAATTGGAATCACTTTGTGTAACAACCTCAAGACTTTGTTTCTACCGAATGATTCAACTAATTTAATTCAACAGCGATTTCTAGCAACACATCCAACTCGTTCTTTTATCATTGAAAGATTACTTTTCCCATCTCTTGCGGTTATTCCTCCAGTTTTGGTCGCATTTACTACAGAAAATCTCGAAATACTTGTAGGCTTTGTCGGTAGCTACGCCGGAGCTGCTGTTCAATACATAATTCCGGCACTTTTGATGTATCACTCAAGAAAAACATTATCTAACCTTTACACAAACGACGATTATTTTTTTGGAGCTGAAGCTGAGTATCGTTTAAGATACCAATCCCCATTTAGACACAGATATTGGCTTTATTTTGTATTAATCTGGTCATTTATTTGTATTCTATTTGTAACTATAAATCATATAATTGATTGGACAAAATAATTTTTTAATGAATTAAAAATTTTAACAAAATTTTATCTTAAATTTTTAATTTCAATTCTTTTTTCAATGGTCACAAATACAGAGAAATAGCTTAAATAATTAAAGAAAACTGCGATAAACGCGAACGGGTACAAAAGATAGTTTCCTTGTAAGTATTGCTCTGTATAAAGAATTTTCGTGCAAAATTTGGTCAAATTAATAATTCACGGTGCCTAAAAATTCAATCCTAAAAAGTGTCGTTTGCAAATTTAATTAATTATGAGAGTTATTATTCTGTAAAAATTGTAACTTAAAGTATTTCATAAAGAATTAAGTTAAGAATGTAATTTAAGCATTAAGAAATAAGATCTTTTTTAGCTGAGGAAATGGTACCATTCATTGGAGAAAATATCGATTTTCTTTAGCTTTGACTATTAAAAAATATTTTACTTTCGACTAATTGAAAGGAAATTTCCATATTAATTTCAATTAAAATGAAAGAAATGCTTGTTTCCTGTTAAGCTGGTTTTCCGAGTACAAATTTTAATAAAAACTTTTTTTTAAATACTTACAAAACAATAATGCTTCCATTCAAATTTAAACTATTGTTTCACTGTATTAACAATCACTTGCATGCGCACATTTTTCTTGCTATCTCTGAAAATTTCGTGAGATAGAATGCACTCTCACACACACACTCAGTTTCTGAACCTTATACGATTTGTTTATCTCTTACTCAATTGTTTTCAAGAGTTATAAAAATTTCATAGTTAAACATTTCTTATTAAATTATCTAAAACTTTGTGATCTAATGGCTGCAATAAAAAGAATTTCAACGAAAACATCTGTTGTCTAAAAAATTCTTTGATTTTGTCCAAAGCATTGAGATATTTTTAAACTTTCTTATCTAAGATATCTTCTATCTTAGATAGATATCCTTTTTTTATAAATTTTTATCTCGATCTTAAAGTCTTTTTATCAATCATCTATCGCAATTATCTCCATTTTTGTAATAGTATATGTTCGCAATTTTTTAGAGGCGATTATTTCAAATTCAATTTTCGTATTTTATTTCAACGATTTCTCGATTTAATTTTATTGAAAATAAAATTCCATTTAATCATTTCTCAGTTTACCTGAATTTCCTTTTTCCGTTTCAATAAATAAGACTTCGAACGCAAGTTTTCTAGTTACTTACAATCGAAGCGAAGCGAAAGCGATGATAAGCAAAGCAAAACTTGTGCCATTCATTTGCATCTTGCTGATGCTCTATGGTTTGTAGGCAAATGTTTGATCTAATTCATTAATTTTACTTCTTTAAATTTAGCCTTATCCGCATATGGTCAAGGCTTTCCTGGAGCTGATTTAATTACACAATTACCTTCAATGGCTAAAAAACAAGTTGAAGAGCTACAAAAAGCAAAGACCGGAGGAAGTACCAGCACGACTCCCGCTGGCAAATGAAAAAACGCCTTTCACAATGAGTGAAAATAAATGTTTGCAATTTGTTTTTAAACATAAAATGAACTTGCTTTTATTGTAACAATATTTGAAAATGAAATAAAAATTTCTTTAAAAAAGCTCTATATTCTAGTAAGATTATTAATTTAAAAAACAATAACACACGTGATAAGAAGAATTTCGAAAGAAAATCTACAATAAGTGCGCGAAATCATAGTAAATAAGTGTAACGCTAACTAAGGTCTCATAAAAAATTTCATTGAGCCTAGTTGTCGATAAACGAACATTCATTTCACAGTAAAATTATCATAATTTGTTGATTTTAAAAAGTTATGGCAAAAATCAATTGGTGGTTACGAAATAGACAACCTGGATTGAAAGAGAATATATCAACAGCAATTTGCTTTAATTTTAAAAATTGTCAACTTCTCTAAACATTGCTAGTCGCTAATTCTCTTTGCTAAACATGAACAGTTTTTTATGCACTCTTTCCTACTTTTATAATACATCATGATCAAAAAACAAATTGTGAAAACCAATCGCAAGAAGTAAGAGAAATTCACATAACGTTTGTGTTAAATTAAAAATTGATCTTTCATTTCTTTTCGTTTATTCGAGAATTCAATTTTAAATGAGGAATAAAAATATGACACAGGAAACTTTTAACAGAAAATATTTTTGAAACAAGAATAATTTTAACTTCGAATGAATAAATATTTGAAAGACTACACATGTATTCATAAGGTGGCTTGAGAACACTGTTTTGCTATGAAAATTGCGGAAGAATATTTAAAATCGCTTTTTTATGACTAGCACTTTAAATTAAAAACTTACATTTAAATGGACTCTTAATAAAAATCATAAAAATATTATTGCAAAAATGTTGGCTCGATGTTTTCTGGTATTTGCTTTCGACTTCGAAATTAATTTCGCATTGAGTGTTGGAACATGAAGCAATGAGAACTGATTTATTGATAAGACAGATTTATAATTGTCTCATAAAAGAGGCTGCTGATATGCATTTTAGTTGCTAACATGGTCATCGGTAATTTGAAGACAACAATTTTCTCGCTATTCTCGCTTTCTTAAATTAATTTAAGAAATTTATATTAATTTAATTTTTAAGATATAGATTAATATATTAATTTTATTTTTCTTAATTTTGTTAAAAAATTTAAGAAAAAGTGCACAATTTACTCTCTTTTACTCTCTTACGTTGCATTAACTTTTTGAAAACCCATTTAAAAATGTGAATTTAATGTGTGCAAATAAAAGTGAGATGATTTTAGTATGATTTGTTGTGGTTTGTAAAAAATAATTAAAGCGTCACTGTTTTTTAAACAAGCGTTTCTACGCATTCTTCACGCCTTTCATTTTAACTCCGTCAAGTAATGTCGAAGGTAAGAATGAACATTAATAATTAACAATAATTATTATTGTTTCGCCGGCATTATCGCTATTAATGGCGTTTCTTCATAAAATATTTTTTAACTTGAGAGAAGTACGCTTAGCTAGCATCTCTCCATGAATTTTCTCCGGCATAAACATTTTTCAAATCTGACATTTTTTGTTGTATATTATTTCCTTATTTTCTCTTTGTTTTCATTTCTTTATATTTAAAAACAATAAAATTGCGCATTCTCATTCAAGCAAAAACCTATGGAAGTCTCGTTTGCTTTATTCTGCACTCATTTTGAACGAAATCTGTTGTTTTTTTTTCTAGATGCCAATTAAATGGACCAAACGCACTTGTTCTTAAATATTGCAAAAGAATCACTCGAATGGCGAATAGCAAAAGTTATTTTATCTTGAAAAAGGTGCAACATTCTTTCCGATCAGGTAGTAAACATCGATATAAAGAAATAACATCAAACAAATCCTTTTCAAGTTTTTTGAATTTGAAAAATTTGCTCCATTCAAACTGCTTTTCCCTGTCTATCTGTTTTTAAAGTTTTTATTAATTTTTATTGCTTAGAGATTTAGATATTTGGCATCAAAAATTTTATTCATTTTATATTACACCACACCTTTTTATAGTGACATCTGTTTTCAAGTTAATTAGAATAAAACTTGAAAGTGAAAATTTAAAAATTGATACAGTAAACACTACAAAAAGTCCTCGTGACTTAATCAAATTAATTGATTTCATTAAGATCTAGTTTCTTCGATGAAAATTGTCAATAATCACAATCTTTTATCTTGCATTAGTAATATTTTAACACATTAATCTATAAGCAGAAACCAACTTTGATTCAATCACGAAAACAATGATCGAAATCACTATAATCATGATGCAATAATTGAATAATTGCTTGTAATTGGTTAAACTAAACGCTTTGAAAGTGTTTTCTTTCTTTTCCTTTTTGAATACGCTCTCCTCGAATTTGTTTGATGATTCTTCTGACAGCAGGCATAACGTTTCACGCGTTGCGGTTTTACGAAAATGAATGATGAATCCATATTCGGTTATTAAGTAACCCCTAATAAAGTTTTACTCTAATTTTATTTAGTCTCAATAATGAAAAGCTTACACTTTGTCAACTCTAGCAGCAATATGAGATGAAATATTGCGCTTATATGCCATTGCCAGATTGTTTCTATCCACAGGTGGGGACATAAACATTCGATTGTCATCCACCTTTTTCTTGTAACGCTGAAGCGCTTTGGTTTTGATCAATTTGTGCACATAGTAGTCGGTGTAACCCGGCAGAACCAGGAATGCTTTACGATTGATCAATCGATCGAAAACCGGTAGAATATTATCTAGAGAAAGTTCAATTTCCATTTTGTTGCCTACGCGCTTTGCAGATCGAGCATAGAGATCTCTTTGCACTTTACTATTACCATATTTAAACTCGTTCAGAATCGGAAAAAACTTTATGAATAACGGATAAAGATTGGTTTCATTTGCTGATTCGAGACTGTCGATGTTCTTTTGTTCCAATTTAACCGTTAAATCAGTCGAAAATGTGTTGTCGTAATAGCAGTGAATATGAAATAAAGTGAAAAGAAAGCAACAATAAAGCGATTTTCTCTTCCATCCGTTGAATTCTAGAAAGTGCTGCAATAACAGAGTCGAGAAAAATTGCCAACACCACTGTGTGAATCGCGAGCCAGTGATGAATCTGTATGCGAACGCAGTAGCTAGTAAACCAATAAACGACATTTTATTGTTGAACACTCGAAATGAGTCTAAGATTGTGATCGTTTCGTTTTTCGGCGGAATATATTTCGAGAAAAGCGTGACTTCGTTTTCGAATAACACTGGACCAAAGTTTTCGAATGTTGTAACTTTCAACGGCACAGGAAACATAATGAAGTCTGCTTCCTGAGAGCAAAAGTTTTTTAAATCTTTTTTAAACTGTGAAACTCACTCCTCTCTGTAAAATTCCATACACTCCGTCATAGCTTCCGTTGTTGTATCTGTAACCCATTTGAATATCGGTTGTGGTTCTGTAAGAAATGCTTTAAAAACGAAAAAAGTTACTTACAAACTTTTTGATAATTTCTATAGTATAAGCTCTATACTTCAATTTAAAAGCTTCAAACAGAGACGTGTATCGTTTTATAAGCTTGTGCCCTTCAATCTTTTCATAGCCCTCTTTATGCACCACTCTTGCCACTAGTCCAAACTAGAGAAATTTTTATAAAACATTTTCGAGATTAATAAAAAAAAGTTTTCTTACAATTATCATCACAGAAATTGCGTTCACCACATTTAGCATTGTCTTTCTGTCGAAGATAGGCGAAAATTTGAAAAAATTTTTCTTTAATAGAACTTTTCTTCTTTCTGGATATTGAATTGAAAAACTTTACCAGTCTTTCAATAAGCCACTTTTACCAGAGAAATTATTTGATGCTTTTTATATCTGGTCTTATGAGAGTCCAACAAGATGTAATCAGATTTTGTTTATTTTCACTTTATTTGGCTAATTGTAGATAAAAATTGTAATTTTTTGAATCTCACTACGAATATTGGATGTAATATGAGATTTTATCTCGATTGCGACTGCGAACAAACCCAAAATATTTTAAAAACAATTTTTATTTTTTGAATTGCTTTCATTTTACTTGCTTACGAAAAATTTTCGTTTTTCGACTTGAATTTTTAATGAAACTAATCGCTAAGACTCAAAAGTTTTCTAAAAAGATTATTTATTCTTTTTTGTATTTAAATGTTTAATATGTTTTTCTATCATTATTACAGATGATTTAACTCAAGCTTTTTATGCAATTCTCTAAATTAAGTTTTTTTTTGTTTTTTTCACTTTCATTTCATATGATGATATGAATTTTTAAAATCTACTCTCAATGATAACTTGATTGCTTAATTAACATAAAAACGCAATATGTAAAAAAAAGAGAAACACTTGCGTCAATTCGCTTTGATTTGAAAAGATAAGAAGTTGAGAGCTTTAAACAAAACAACTTTAAACGAATTTCTGTTCTTAAATATTAATAACTTACTTAAGTATAAGGTACAAAGTTTACAGCAGCTGAAATGAAAGTGTTTTTTTTTATATGTTCTCATGTAAAACATATTCTTTTCATTAAAAAAAGTTTTCAATTACTAAAAGTATTACAAATTGTAACACTTTTATAAAATTGCTTCACACGACGCAAATTATGTTTCACTTTCGAGAAATTTTTGCCGAGTGAATAATGTACGTCTTTAAGAAACTCGTAGATGGCGAGAGAGGTTCTGTTTGAGATGTTTAAATCAGCAAGGATAGCAAAAGCGATCGCTATAAAATCAAAAAACAGCAATTTAAATATCTGAGACGGTCAATTAATAATACAAATTGATTATTATCAAATTTCAGCTTTTTTAGTGAGTTTCACGAAATGAAATACTATTAATCTTGTATTGTCTGTCTGTCTATCTGTCGCTCTGTGCACAATTTCATTAAAAGTAAGAAAGACTTATGAAGACGAATAATTGGACAACCTGTAAGGTGTATAGATGTCAAATTTTCTTAATACAGATAAACTGTCTCGTTATTAATATAAATATTTCGTCCTTTTTCATTTCTTCATAGTTGACTAAAAAAATATTTTTCAACTAAATTAGTGATCCGAACATTATTAAAATAAAAAATTAATTTTAATTTGGCAATTAAATAATCAAAGCATTATTAATTGTTATATATTATCATACTAATTCATTTCCTTCATTATATTTCATATTAAACATAGTATCAAATGATAAACTTCACGAAATATGAACATGTTTTTCTAATATTACTTAAGATACAACAAATAAAATATTCTTATCATGATATTGTTTCAAATAATCGTGATTATATTGATTTTTTTCATAATTATGATCGAAGTGACTCGACAAACTCATCTTGGTAAATATATTTTAAATCTCTTTGTTTGACATTTATATTCAAGAAAAATTTACTTAAAATGTTACGAAATTAGATAAATTTAATCAGAACACTAAAATTCATTTGTATATGCTTAGTTTTTTAATAATTAACTTCGTTACTTCTATAAAATTGTTTTATTAACTATTTTATTTTCAGATTTTAATGAACAGCTCGCTTGTAAATCATTAATGGAAGAAAATCTAATCAAGTGGAAACAATGGACAGGCGAAGAAGAAGAGAGAAATATGCAAAATTATAAAGCGTACGGTGTTGACTTGTATTATCGTCTTGTCGATCATCAAATCCCACCAGATCATGCTGATAAGGTATCTTAAGCAGTTTTGATCAATTTTATCATTTGCATGTGTGAAGAAGCAAAAGCAATCAGAACAAAAAGTTTTTACGGCTTTTTATTATTCTACAGTTGAATGCTTCGGTTCATTTAAAATTAATAAACTCCATATGTTTGATTTATGTTTGAACTGTTATTCTAAATCAAGCAATTTTTATTAAAATTATCAATAAAAGCGAAAACAAACTTTAAAAATCGATAATTCTTGCCGCAGATAAACGCGATGTATTTTGTTTTGCATGAAACCGGTGGCGAAACGTGCTACGATTATTATGTATGCGAAGAAAATTTAAAAGCTATTCGAACATATTTTATGCAACAAGGAAAAATTGACATTCCCTACAATTTCATCGTTGCACACAACGGCGATGATTTCTTAATATTTGAAGGAACAGGTAATTACACCATTTATTATGAATGGCATTTTCTTACATCACGAAATTAATGTTCTATTCTTGTGTTTGTTTGTATTAAACTTTTTTCACTCTTTCTATTTTTTCCATAATAATCAAGCTCAGAATTCAGCTATAATGTCTTGTTCTAGGCAAAAATAATTTTAAATAATCTTCGCAGGTTTTGATCATTATATAGAAAACGTAGCATTCGATCCGACGAGTGATGCGATAAATTTTAATAACATTTCCTTTGGAGTCGCACTTATTGGTAATTACAGTGATTGGCTTCCATCCAAATCTGAAATTCAGGGATTAACATCAGTCTATTTGTGTTTACTGACATTCGTTCGCTTTGTTATTAATTATGAATCTGATGGTATTTCTCAATGGTATCGCGATAACAGACAAAATATTCAAGTCAAGATGGTCACTCACAACGGAGCAAATCTTTTAAATAAGAGACAAGCAGTTTCGTGTCCTTCTGCAGAATTAAATGCGCACGTTGAAAATGGAAATTTATTTAATTGCATGAGAGAATTGTATCAGGATTTTTGGGTTCGATACGATAAAGACAGCCCTGGTTGCAACAGAAATGATATTTCTGGCTGTACACTTATAGATGTTAATAAGTTTAGCGATAAAGACTGTAAACAATTATGGTCATTGTAATTTAAGCTTACTCAATGAAAGTTGATAAACTTTTGTATTTTCAATTTTAAAAACGCATTCATATAGTCAACAGTTTTAGTAAAGATTTTTATTTAAACTTTTTTTATTTGAACATTTAATTAAAGCTTTTTACTAAGGAAGGTATCACAAAGTTTTAGATAAATAGATCATAAATGTTGTATATCAACCAGATCACGAGATTAAAAAAATGTTTTTCATGTCTTCTCGCAAGCTTATTAATCTCAAGTGTTTTTGAGGAAAGAGGATCGACTCTGGAGTTTATTTCTAATAAGAACTTAAAAGAACAGTTCAAATCTAAGAAAGCCAATCACCTCTGAAATAATCTACATTTTGAAAGAAAATCTCATGATTTCTATTTTTGTATGAAAAAATAACAAATTTTTAAAAGTTTATTTTTGTAGGGACGTAACATTATTTCATCTCCACAGCGTTTGTTGAATGTTTCAACTTCTAAACATTAAGAGTGATTTAGAGCGTTTCAAGTTGAAAAAAATTTGGCAAATAACATCGCGTTTAATTTTGAATTTGTTTTATGAAAGTTTTTAGCTCAAATTTAAAATGAAAATAACAAAGTTCTTCAAAGAAAGCGTGAAAAACGCATAAAATTATTTTGACAAGTGAAAAAACGTAGACATGAGAATGACGAATGCAAAATGAAAACATTTATCGCTGTTTCTTCCTCTTTCCATTTTAATAAAATGAAAAAAAGCAAGAATTCAATTTATATTAATTTTCAATATAAAGTGAAGAATTTATGACTTTGTGCGAAAAACTTTATGCGCTTTACAATGAAACGCTTTTTAATAACGTTCGGCGATGTTTACAAACTTAAAATGTCTTTTCAAAAAGCTTTCGCTTGAATTTAAAACAGAAGGCTCATTGTATGCGCTTAGAGACAAAAAATCGCTCTTTTGCCGTATTAAGAAACTTAAAAAAAAAATCATCAAAGTCATAAATGGCGCTCATTGTCTCAAAATCACTTTTTAAAATCATATAATTTTACGAGTAGCAAAGAATTATTTCGTTTTACTATTTAAATTGAATCTTGAAAGAAACTTTTTGCTGTAAAATTTGACGATATTCGCGTCGCGTCGGAAATTCACGATTGCTTAAAATAGATTGAACTAAATGTTTAAAAAAAGTTTTGTAAACACAAAGTTCTCATCGCATTTTCAATGCACTATTTCTACTTTGCGAGCACCGATGTATCCTCGCTGCGGACCATTTGCAATTCTTTTTGATTTATTTTTGTGTTTTCATTTTGTTAATGGCTCATTGTTATTTATTGATTTTAAAGATAGGAGAAGCAGTTGTAATTCAAATCAAGTAAGCGATTTGTTTCACCAATTCATGTGTTTTCATTGAATATTTTTTCTCGTTTTATAGACTCGCAATGAGCGAAAGGATACAACTGCGAGACTACACGAATTCAGAGTTAGAATGAAGACTAAAAATTTAGACATTTTTCTTGTGCCCTCGTACGACGAACATTTTATTTATTTTCAAAATGACGAAAATAAGCTTAAATTCATTTCCGGTAAGCCAATTAATCGATTTTCTGCATCCGATGATTAATGATAAATTTTCTCAGGCTTTACGGGCTCTTTCGGTGTAGCTGCAATTTTCTATCATAAAGCAGTTTTATTCACGGATGTCAATTACGAGCAGCAAGCTGACGATGAATTAGATTGTAACTGGCACTTGGTAATTTCATCGAATCCTTTTAAATCCATAGTCGATCATTTAAAGATAAAAGACGGAAGTAAAAGTAGTAAAAGAGAGAAGATCGGAAGTGATGTTCGTGTGATTCGCTTTAGAGAGGTTTGTGTGTCCGCTCTATTCGCAGTGGATATGATAAACGATTTCTTTTTTAAAGTGGCTGTATTTGCATGAAGCACTGACAAGTAACGGTTATGATTTGATTCCTCAAGTGTCTAGCATTCTCGACGAAATGATCGAATACAAAGAAAATAAACCGAAAGCGCCTAAAGGACCAATTTTTGTTCACGAACTCAACTATTCCGGTAAAAATCTCTTCGAATTAGAATTGCATTTTTAAATTTTCATATTGCGGTAAAAAAGGTCGCTCATGGCTTGATAAAGTTACGAAACTGCTTCAGGCGATGAGTGCAATTAATGTTAATTATTTCGTTGTTACATCTTTGGAAGAAATTGCATGGCTTTTGAACCTTCGAGGCTCCGATGTTCCATTTAATCCTGTTTTCGTGGCGTACGCAATCGTTAATCACAACAAATTGAGGCAAGTTTTATGCAAAATTATCTTTCGTTATTATTCTTTACACAGGTTATTCGTTAATCAAGAAAAGGTGACACCGATCGTTCGTAAGCACTTACGCCTTGACGATCATATAAATCCAGGCGAACTTTGCTTTGAAGTTATCGAATACAATCGATTTTACAACGAATTGAGCATAATCGCTCAGACAACCAATGATTTGTTTCTTATGCCAATGGATGTAAATTTCGCGATTTACAACATAATTCCTGAGGTTAATACAAATAAATTTAATTAATTTGCGTCCAAGTCTTAATCGAATTTTTTAGGCTCGACGCAAAGTCAAAACCTCACCAATCGCTGAAATGATGTCAATTAAGAATCCTACAGAAGGTGAACATGATATTTCAGAATCAAACTAATTATCACAATTTATAGTGAACGGAATGAAAGCAGCGCATATTGATGATGCAATCGCTGTTTGTCAATTGATGACAAAACTCGAACTCGAAATTGAAAATGGAATTGGGAATTGGACTGAACAAACCATTGCTGATCGTTTGCATGAATATAAAAGTCAAAGGTTTCATTACAAAACCGACAGCTTTGAAACTATTGTTGCATTTGGTGCGAATTCAGCGATTATCGATCACAAGTCAACGAGTGAAGAAATTGAACGAGTCGACGAAAATGCAATTTTACTATTAAATTCGGGATCACATTATTTAAAAGGAACAACTGATTTCACGAGAACATTTCATTTTGGAGCTCCGACAGACTTTCAGAAAGAGGTTTACACACGCACTTTACAAGGTGCGATCAATTTGATGTCATTTAAATTTCCCATCGGTACTCGCGATTCATTGATTGGCGAATTCATCGCTAAAAAGTACCTCTTTGAGCTTGGTCTCAATTACCGACATGAAACTACTCACCAAATCGGAGTATTTCTCGGAAGTAATGAAGCATTTTCAAACACAAGAATACGAAAGAAATGTGAAGAAGGAACTGTTCTCAAGCCAAATATGTTTATATCTATAGATCCAGGTTATTATGCTTCAAATTTCGGCATCCGACTCGAAAATGTTGCGTTAGTTAAGGAAGTGACATTTCTTAAGAGCGATAATCCACCTGAAACCAAGTATTTAACATTTGAACCGTTTACAATGATTCCGTTCGAGCCGAAATTGATTAAAACAGAGATGCTTTCGAGTAAACAGATAAAATGGATAAACGAATACAACAAAAATGTCCGATATAAAATCGGTGGTCATTTACAGAAGCTTAAAATGATGAGAGAGTTTCACTGGTTAGTAGAAAAAACTCAACCAATCAAAGAAGATAATTGCGAAAATAGCGCTTCATCTCCGCATAAGATAAATCTCATAATTGCTTTCAATATTTTAATTTCCTTTATTAAATTTAAATAATTTTATCGTTCATCGAGTTTTTTCACAAAAAATGAAGTTATTTGAAAATGCAAAGTTCTGTTTCATTCGCATCGATTTAATTCTACATCGTTTGTCAAAAACTTATCAACTCGAACACTGCCTTATTTCATAGGACAAATGTCGAACATTGTTTAACTGAAAATTATCATCGAAAACGTACGTTTTTGAAATAAAGCAAGCTTATTAGAATTTTGTACAATGTTCATGCTTGCATTAATGTAAACAGGGTTGCTAATCAAATGTTTAACAAGATGTTTCTACGTTTATTAAAGTGACATTGTATCTACTTGAATGCGCTTGTGGTAAATAAGTGAAATGTATTTTTTGATGTTTGCCCAGCTTTAATAAAAATCAAAAAACATTTTTTTCGTTTGCAATGAATTTCTTGTAAAAGATTGATAAGTAGTTTTGTGTTCTTCAAATAAGAATTTCCGAGCAAAACTCTTCCTTTTTGCTTCCTACACTTCACTGGCAACGAAATCAGAAAACTTTCACGCTCTCTGTGCTAATGAAGCCAAAATTTTTTGAAAATGTAAAGTAAGATTTAAAATGATTGTTGACAATTTGATAGCATATGTATAGTGGTAACCAAAAAAGTTGCTCCTCTTGTCCATAGAATTTATTTATTTTTAGATTGAAAGCGTAATAACTTTTTCTCCAGCAATATTGACAGGGAACCTGTGGTATTCTAAAATTGCACATGTACTACTGTGGACAAAAAAGTTTCATTTCAGCGTGAAATCTGCTCAACGTTTCTGTATAGTAGTTCAAACAGTTAACTTCCCCTGAAGAATAAATGAAAATTTCCCACCCAAGAAAAAAAAATCAAAAATGTGTAGTTCTAGACAACTGAAAACTTAAACAATCAGTAAAAACATGAGTTCTTTGAAATAATGAATTTTAAATAATTATTTATTTAACTGCTCATATTTATTCGTTCTTTCTTATGCTAAACATTAACAAGATAATTTTTTTGTATATAATTCGAGAGGTTTTTTCTCAACCAGCGATATGAATCGAGCGAAAATAACTTGTTGCAGTTTTCTTTAAAGTAAATAATTCATTTTTCATTTTAAGTGATTTTTTAAAATGTAAATGTTGCGAAAAGAAGAATTTATTTTTAAGACGCAATCTCAAGCATTAATTTGTGATGATTAGGGTGGTAAATTTTTGTGAAAAATAAAGACCTAATTTTGTGAAAATTTTGTGAGAAAAAAGTGTAAAATTTT
>NCKU01002707.1:0-17923 GCA_003675995.1 Dinothrombium tinctorium | reverse complement strand
ATAGGCCCTTTCGGAATAAATTTATTCAATTGTCTTTTATGAATTATTATTTTTAAACAATTATTTAAAATATGGTTCGTAAGCATGAGATTTCTAAAACTTGCACATTCTAAGACATATAAAAACTGAAGTTGCCCGGTTTTATTGATGTCTCGCATTGCAACATTGATCACTTCAAAATGAGCTACATCACAAATTAGAAGCTCACTTTCATTGTTCTAGTTTTCGTCGAAAAGTATTCTTCAATATCGCTAAAAAGTGAGATATTTTCTAAAAAATTTTCCAATCTATAGAAAAATTGATGTTAAAAAAGAGTTAAAAGTCTAAAACTGTTAATTTCAAATAATTTTTTAAAATAATTAATAATTAATTAATATTAAATTAAACTTACTAACTAAACTTACTAATTTAATTACTAAAATTAAATTAGTGATAATAATGATAATAATATTATTATTATTATATTTTAAATCTTACATTATAAAGAAAATTATTTTTTTATGATTGATCGATAATTGATGCGTAATAAATTTTATTTCTTTTAAATTGAAATGTTTTTGAAATGATGAAAAAACTAAGATAATTTTAATTTTCAGAAACATCCATTTCTAGTAGTATATCGTCGGTAGAATCATCGTTAATTCTACTCCTTGTCTTTGAAGCAAGCTCTATAAACTTGATATAATATTTGTTCATATCGCATATTTTACCGATTGCATAGAAATGGTTGCTTAAATTTCTTTGTAAAAGTCGAATCACTGCCATTAAAGACGAAGTATTCGAATTGTTGTTTTTCAACAAAATTCCGTGTTGCTTTAATGCGGTATTACACCAAATCAAATAAAGTTCTAAATGTTTTGTCGATTCAATGGCATTTGCAAGATACTGAAGACATTTTTCAACGTAATTAAGAGTCAAATTTCGTAAGACAAAACTTATTTCTTCAACTGGAGTCGATTCTATTACTTCTTTGATCAAATATTCTTCGTTTAGTTTCAATGCTTGTATTAAAGCGTCACTGAATTCATTACGTCCCAATGTTTCTCGCACTGAGTTAGGATTAACATTAGTGTCCAGCTGATAAGGATCAAAGCTATTAACTGTATCTAAAGAATAAATAAGGATGCCTTCAGTTGAAGCGATGATAAATGATCTCATTGTTGGTGAAAACTGTACACAGTTGACTGCAATAATGGGGTTTGCTTCTCTAGCACTAAAATCACCTTTCTTTACACCAGGCAACGCGACAGGCGCAAATTCCGAATTTTTCGCTCTTTGCTTAATAAGTTCCAAATTAAAGCCGAATTCGGCAATTTTTCGTTTCGTTATATATTCGAACATCCCATCCATCGAATAATTCCATGTAATACCGAACTTTTTCACTAATAATTTTTCTTGAACATTGTACAAACAAATATATTTGGATGATCCGCCTCCTAAAACGTAAGCTCCATCACTTGAGTAGCAGATAGAGGAAAAATATTTAGATGTATCCTTAATCAAATCAGATTCAGACTGTGACATTCCTAAATCGTCTTTGCCTTCAATACCCACACCGCACATTTCGGCCGAATGAGGATCGAAGAATTGAATGTTTCCATTCAACGTTGAAACAGCTATTTGATTACCATCAGGTCTAAAAACAACAGATAATGCTTCATTGCCTAGTGAAATCACTTCGCGAGTGCACTTTGGTCCTTCAAAAAGACTCCAAATCCGTACTGTCCTATCCCATGAACATGATACTAACATGTTAATCGTAGGAGAGAAACTAACGCCTGAAACAGGACCTTCATGGCCTAAAAAAATATATACGAATTGAAAAAATTAGGGTCAAACAACTAACCTGAAACACTGAAAACAAACAACTAACCTGAAAGGCATTCAAGCAAACGGCCAGTTTTTAACGACCATAAGAAAATATGAAAGAAGTTCTGCGAACCAGCAGCGATAAAATCTCCACCAACTTCATCGATAGCTAAACATATAAATTGCGAACTTCTCATCTCTGACGGGGCCGTTAAAGTTCTAAAATTACGATACCGGTGAAGATCGAAAGCGCGAACTGTGCCATCAAGTGAGGCTGACACTAGAACTTTACCCCCTTTGTTAGAAAGAAAATGAAGAGCACTAATAGGTCCTTTATGCTCTTCGGCAAAAGTTGCGAAACAAAAACCAGTGAATGAGTTCCAGAGCTTTATTTTACCATCTGTGCCACCACTAGCAATGTAAGATCCATCGGGAGAATATGAGACACATTCACAAACATTGGTGATACCTGTTCCTGTACCACTTTGTTTCAAAATGAAAGTTTCACTTTGCCATTCCCATACAATCAATTGCGAATGTGATGATCTATCTTTCTGGAGTTCCATACTATCGCCAGATCCTACACTGGAACCGATAGCTATCCAATCGCCTGAACAGTTGATCGCAACACTATCTATGCTTCCAGTCGTAGAAAGTTCCAAAGAATGAATCAAATTAAATTCGGGCAACTCATAGAGAAGGAAAGCACCATTACTAAAACCAGTTACAAGTAATTTAATTTTTGAATGATAAGCGGCTGAAGTTAAAGACACAGATTTTTGCGTCTTTAAATGCTCATTAAAATGAAATCTGTTCACTTTCGTATATTGCAAATTTTCTCCATTTTCATTATCCAATTGTTCGCTCTTTAAAGAAGCTTCCCAAATACATATTTGATTGTTTCTGCTTAATGTGTATAAATTCAAGTCGTATTCGTTATTTGCGAAAAAGCAATCAACAATATCGCCTGTATGACCTGCAAGATTAATTAATGACGGTACATTCGCGAATTTCTCGATCGGAAAAATTTTCACAGTCAAATCTTTGCTTCCGACAGCAATTAGTTTTGAATTCGCACTCCACGCGACACAAAGTGTCTCATCGAAATGAGCTTTGAATACTTTATGAATTTTAAATGGTGACAATTCGCGACCAGTGCCCGAATACGCGATACCGGGTGTTAAATAAACTAAAGCCTTGTTACCACCGCAAAC
Source organism: Dinothrombium tinctorium (assembly GCA_003675995.1). Lineage (NCBI taxonomy): Eukaryota > Metazoa > Arthropoda > Arachnida > Trombidiformes > Trombidiidae > Dinothrombium > Dinothrombium tinctorium. The sequence continues at coordinate 14,900 of NCKU01002707.1, read as the reverse complement.
AACGTAATACAAACCGTCGGGACTGAAGCTTAACGCAGTGATTTTTGTGCCCAATTTCTTGAAATCTTTTCGATGCAATATATTACCGGTGACCAAAGAACACATATAAAGTTGCGTTTTCTCAGTGGACGCTAACAAAAGCGTTCCTTTTGGATTCAACGCTAATTGCGAGAAATTGTAATCGACTTCAATCGGGATCGCATTGCTTTTGTTGTTTTTCAAATCGTAACAAACCACTTTGTTGCCAACAGGACTCAAAACGCTGTTCCCGTCGACAGTGAAACGAAGCGTGCCTTTATTGTAAACTGAGCCCAAAACGTTTGAAAATTTAAACGAAAACTTCATTTTTCGTTTTCTTTAGTGTCGTTCACAAAAACGACCGCTGCTCGCACGTGTGTTGCACTCGGGGTGTATGCCATGCAATCGGTACGTGAGGGACCGTTGCCTAATCTTACTCAATTAATGGCGACGAGTGAAGACAGAAGTGAAAAGTGACGCAAAGAGGAAAGAACGAAGCGAAAGATGGAAACCGTAATAAGACTGAATTCGCAAACGGCTGGACGTGAAAAGCTTTTTCGGTCAGTATTTTGTCGCTTTTTTTGTCTCGTGTCAATCGATTCTTATATTTCTCTTGTTTACAGTCTCTGTCAGTACTCGTGTCACTTTCTGTCGTCGCTTCTCGCTAATGATGGCAAACAAAATGAGCCCGATTTGCGTAAAATCAAAGAATTGGAATTGATTTTAAGCTCAACAATCAAATTGATTCGTTTCGGCCGATGCTTTGAAATGCTCTATTCATCGCTGAACACATTATCGATCGCCGATCCTACAATTAAAACTACGTGTACACTTTCGCGTATCTCTTCTTCATTGTATCTGTTTGCTGACCACTTATTGTGGTTGTCGCGAACAGGTCTTATCGATGGCAATTCGCGAAAATGGTCAAGATTGAGTTATCGATTTTGGCTATATTCGATTACGATGAATTTGATACGTGATTTCTATGAAATTAGACAATTAATTGGGTACCACACTAGATTTGGTATTTCATCCCTGCCATCATGCAGAAGTCAACGACGATTGAACGATGAACAAAAAATGGAATTAGATTTGAATACTCTCTTTTCAATTTTGATTTCTCATCGCAACGTAACTGTTGATACAATGAAAAATTTTTGCGATTTTTGGATTCCACTACATTACCTCGGACACATTAAACTCCACCCTACGCTTTTAGGCTTTCTCGGAATGGTGTCTTCGTCTGCGTCAATTATTCAAATTATTGATTATACTTATCGCTTGTCTCCGAGTTAAGTATTTTGTATTCCGTTTGAAGTTCTGTGATATAAAAAGCTGTGTTCATAGAATACATTGTATAAGTCTACTTTGAAACTTTTTGGATGTGAATAGTAAACTTTCGAAGAGCGAAATCCGTTTTAATCCGTTTTATATTGAAACATTGCTTGAGGCTAGATTCGGAAGCGTTCAGAAAAGTTCATGACAATCTTGAAAACAGTCACAATTGTAGAAAGAGGAGAGATGTGGTTTTTTATATTCACTTAACAAAAAAATTTTTTTAACACAATAAATTTTATTGATTTTTTTTTTGCTTTTTGCTTTGAAATTATCGATCAATAAGATGGTAAAAAATGAATCAAAAATTTGGGTGAGTAATTGAAAATTTAGCAAATTTACCATTTGTCGCATTTTCATTCTATGATTGTGAGTTTGATTTATAATGAACTTTTTTGCTTTGAATCTATTTTTTATGCTAAAACAGTACATTCTCTAGGGAACCAACACAAACTTTTATCTAGCATATTGTCTTTTTAACAATCAATAATTTAAAGATTAATTTTCTCTTTCTGTGAGTGATTTACAGCGTAAAAAAGCTTAAATAAATCATTAATTTCGAAACCAAACGCTCGTAATAAAATGAAGAAATCAAATTAAATAGGTTCAATTCCAAAAAATCAACCATACAAAATCGAAATGTATCATTACGAAATAAATTAATTAAAAAACTTTTCTTTAAAAACATTCGCTCGCTTTTAATTAAAGTCCATGCAAACTGCCGCTGCTTTACTTTCAAAGCGCATTATGATTGCTGATTGAAATCTATAGATCGGCTTCTACTCCTCAAAAGCAAGATATGTAAACAAAAAGATATAATTTTTGAAATTAAAAAATTATAACTTGCAAGCTTTTATACCCTTCATACTAAATTTTTCACGCTTATTTATGCAATTGTTAATTGTATTTTCATGTTAATTTCATTTTCTTCTGTTTTAAAAAATTTCAAATTTCAAAAAGTCAAGCATAAAAAAATAATTGAATTGAAATTATCTTAGTTATTTAATTAATAAAATTTTTATTATTTATTTATTTTTATACTTAAGTATTTAATTAAATCTTTTATTAAACATAAAAAGTATTAAAAAAAGCTGTTTAAGATGTAAAAGTTTCAATAATTAGAATTGGAAATTAGAAAATTAATTGAAAACCGTGCTAGATAAAAAAGTTTGCCAGAAGTTATTCGTTCAAAATTCTTTAATAATCGTACTACTTTTTAAACTCATGCTCCTACCAAAATGTCAAATGCTTTGTAATTAAACGATATTAAATGTTTGTTAACGAAAAGTTCAGAAAGAAAATTTGTTTGCACAGTTGAGCATATTCTAAGTTGTCTCTTATGTAAATGAAATTGAATTAAATTCGCTTGAAGCAATGAAATCTTTTTATTTCTTAAACGAGACTTTTCGATTACAAAAATTTAAGTTAGAATCTAAGTTTTACTTTAAGATTGATAATAATGATTCATATAATTTTGATAATCAAGCAAATACCAAAATTTTCATTTAATAGAATAGTAAGTAGAGATAAAGAACAAAAGTTAATCTTTCAATTCATAAATAAGGGTCAGTTGAATTTAATGTTTTTAAATGATCGTTGATTGTCCAACTATTATTGAAAAGCGAAAAATATAAGTCAGTGAAATCGTAATTGATAGCGGCGAGTTGAGGAAAAAATCTTCAAGTTCCCCTTAAGTTAGAAACAAACCAAGGAAGATACCCAATGGAACAGAATTGGCCAAAATAGTTTGGAACTTCGTTATAGTTGAAAGTTTTGAAGTTTATCATCTTTTTTTTGTAATTTCAAGAAATTTTTTCAAAAAGATTTTTTTATCATTTGAAAAGAAATCTAATAAAATTCAAAATTTTCTTTATTTTACTTTTCCTGAAGTTGTAGATTTAATCTGATCAAATTCGTTTGATTTTTATGCGATAAGATTAAAATGATTAATTAAAATCTTAAATTTCTTAGAGTTATATGATGATTTGTTAATAAACGAAACAAAATTATTCAAGAAACCTAATGACAAGAAAGGATTAAAAATTAATGTGGCTAAAAATGAATATTTTTTAATTTTTTTTCGCGTCTGAACAAACAAATTGATCATTTTTCTACACCCTAGAAACAATGATCCGCTTGCGATGTTCAAATATCCCGATCAGTTAAAGTTTATTTTTACATAGATAAATTGGAAATTTTGAAATATTGAAAATTCTTTTTGTATTTATGTAAATGAAAACGAAAGAACAATTTAAATCAAAACTCTTTCTCAATAAATGTTTGAAATTAAAATTTTTTGTTCTAAATACTTAGTTAGTCGCGAACACATAAAAATATTGAATAACTAAAATCAAACAAAGATAAACTTTTTTTTCAAATAAAAAAGATTTAAAATGAAAGCAAAAATAATTCGCATTCAAAATTCACTTTCAAATCTTTGACAAAGCTAATCAATTCTTTTTTTTGACAACAAATTGTTATAAAAAAAGTAAAACAATTTGATTTTTGAATTTGAAAGAAAATTGCGAAAGAAAGAGCGAAAAGAAAAGCAAAGAAAATTAAATCACAAAGTTTTTTCCTCTTTGATCTATAAAAGTTTGCTCCCTTTTTTCACAGTTTAATAAAGTTTGAATTTATTTTTAATAAAATTGAAAAAAAGAGAAAATAAAGTTCGCTGCGAAAATTGATTATTTCAAATATAAATAGTGAAATAGAAGCAATGAAAACAAAAATTAGATTCAATAAAAATCACAGACTATGTAAAATTTCATTAATTTGCGAAAATCGAACTAAACGAACAACAAAAAAACTTTTTTCCGATAAAATGAACAAAGAGAAGTTTTAGTTTGTTGAATTTATCAAGCTAAATACACGCGACATGTTAGCTTACATTTTGTTGCTTTTTATTCGTTTGACTTAAAATAAAATGTTATTCAATTTAGTTTAGTTTAAAAATTGAAAACTTTTTTAAGCTTTAAACGCTGTGTTTAATGTAGAATTTAATTTTGAACAGAAACGAGAAAAGATAAAAAGTAAAATAAAAAAATAATAAAAATAATCAAAAAAATTATTTTGTACTCAATTCGAGATTAAACTAATTGATTGAATGCAGCGATTAAGCTTTAAACCGTAATCAGTGAAAGTTTTCGAGAGAACAAAGCAAAAACAAGTCAAAGCCTTATTCTCGATTACTTTTTTCCTAGTTAATTTGCGTTTCGATAATCATTAAAATAAATTGAAAAGCAAATTAAGAAAACAAGCGTAATTAGCGAAAAATTCTAATGAATATGATTGCGTAGCGGGTGGAAAAGTAGATAGAAGAGAAAAAGTGCGCTTAATTTACTAGTTGTTTTAGATAAGCACTAGCACAGTATAGAGAGAGTTTATTTAATGTCTGCTCTGCTCTTGTCATATGTCATCTCGGAGCACGAAACGCACACAATGTACTAGGTAGAAAAAAAAAGAGAATATTATATAATAACGTTTAGTAACACAGTTTCTCGCTCTCGAAAACATAAACGCGCATTGATCGTCACTCATTATCGGTAATTGGCCGAATATATATATTCTTTTATAATGTTTTAAGTGAATCAATTGTGCGAAGAAAACGCAGCGCGATACTTTTTCGCCGAGATTAACTCGCTGTTATTCGCACGTCAAGCGCACCATTAAGCGAGTTGAATTAAATAATAAACTCGATTCGCTGTTTGCAATGAAAATACTATATATTCACTTGCAGTGGTGTTGAATGAAAACGGCGATTTAATATAATATCTATAATATTAGGAGAATACGAATTTGCTAACCAATGATTTACTCAAACAATCGTAAAAACTTACGAGAGTTTGGGCAAACATAATTTTGGTCTTCTCTCTTTCTCACACACACACACATAGAACACTATAATAAACTTTTGCTCATTCGCGCTCTGATTTTTCGCCGGCTATTTGGCAATCGTATATAACTTATTTGATATAGTGGGTACTTTAGCGTGTGCGTGTGTATAACGTGTGTCGAGCGAAAGTTTTGCGAAAGTTGAGGCTCTGTATTCTGCCCGCAGGCGGAATTTACTGCGTTAAGCAGCGAATGTCACCCGAAATACAATAGCAAATATATTATTATTACCCAAAATCGAGTTGAAGAGTAGTCGTAATATTTCGCTTTCCTTTAATCCTCATAAAATGAGACTTTCGAGATTTGTGTGCTTATCAAACTTAATTTAGTATTTGTTTTCTTTCTTTCTTTTTTCTTTTCTGCAGTAAAGCAGAAAAAAATCGAAAGAATCTCGTCTCGCTCCTCTGTAGCTCTTTCTCTTTTGAGATTAAATTTTAGGCTCTTGATTCGAGTTATTGCAAACTTTTATACAGTAAAACGCAAAACACTGATTACTGTGTAAGAATTTTTTTTTGTTTGTTACTGATTTAACTTTATTTTCTTGTATTTTCTCTCATAATGAGCCTCGTTTTGAATACATGTTCAGATAGATCGAGAGCTCATATAGCGATGCTGTGCTCTTTCTCGTCCCTCTCTTTCTCACCAACTCACTAGCTCATTATTCGCTTACGCACAATTTTATAATAATCTGTTAAGTAAATAAGTCTTGTAAAAGAATTGCAATTTCGCTCATTTAGACCAGATTTAAATTCGTTATTTTCGTAAACAAGTCTCAAAACGTTTCGCTATTTTTTCAAATTCAAATTAACGGCCGCATTCATCGTATTATACGAACGCATGCATACACACACACATACAAAAGTATATACTCCGTGCACACACCGCTCTCATTTACATTGCATTGATGCACTCAATGGTACTTTCGAACCGATCTGCAAACTGTTTGAGACAAGTATATACAAAAGCGAGAGAAATGGTGCAAAATACAAACCAATTTCAAATCGAATACAAACACACAATTGGCTAAACCAAAACCTGATTCTAACGAAAGCTATAATTTTTGATTATCATTTGAAATGGCAATTGCTAGATGCTAGCGAAGATCGTTCTTGAAAAATCTATCGGCTCGACTTTATTCGATTGATTCACTGAGCGAAAAGATAATTCAAACTTTATTTGATTTAGTTTTGTAATTAAAGCGAAAGGAAAGCGAAGCAAACGAAAGAATGTTTTAAATTTAGCGTTGAGTTTTATTTGCGAAACTTTGATTCTATTTTCACAGATTTTATTTAACAGATCGCACACACGAAACGCACAAAAACGAAGTAAATAATTTCATTTAACACAGTTTGCGTTAGCGTTTAAAGAAGCGGGGAAAAGCATTCGTTCTCTCTCTGTGTCTCCATTCTCTCTTTGGTTCTAATATGTGCGACAAAAAGTAACTATGCACAGAGAGAGTGAGACAGAGAGAGGGAATGGCAGTTAGCGCACAGCGGGGGTAACGCAGAAAGGGATGCGCGTATAGGGAGGATAGTTAGTGTTTAGTGTGTATGTACGTGTATATATAGTGTATATATTCTACTTTTATTGATCGAGGCGAGCATTGAAAGATTGAAGAACGGCGAAGGGCGGTAAACCGTAGGAGCCAATCATGTTTAGTGTGTGAGGCCACATTTCATTAAAATATTCCTCAAGATCACGTCCCAAAAGACTTGTTCACCATTTAAAGGGCTAATTACTTTAACGGGATATTATTTTATATACAATTTTCAGTTTAGAAACTTTTCAATGGTGAGCAAATACAGAACAATTTTGTAGCGTCGATCGCTTCTAACAGTGAAAATTCTATTCGCAAAGCTTGTTTCGTCGAACAGATTTTTGTTCCGAAAAAACATATCAAAGTTCAGAGAAGAGCAAAAAGTTTTCTTTTCATGCTCTCAAGTTTAACGTTATTTATTAGTGCGCCATTCGTAGAAAATCAAATTGTATACGTTCGCGAGTAACAATATATTATTGGCCTTTGTGCATCTGAAGAATATTGTATATACTCCCGAAGTGCGTTGAAATCACTGTGAATCCTTTTTTCTTTATTTGTCGTCGTATACTTCGTGATTTTTTCTTCGGATGATGACAGCGAAAAATACTGCGCTCTTTATTTCTTCTCCTTCTCTCAATCGTTAAATTCAATTCAATCGACAAAATAAATTTTACAACTTTACAAAAATTTCATCTCCCGCTCATCGCTTCATCACTTCTTTCGCTTTTCAAATCGCAATTTTTACTTTCGCTGACAATTCAAAAATGCAAAATTTAACTTCTCTGCATTCATTCTCTTCTTCTTCTTCTTATTCACCTCTCTGTGATTTGTGAATTTTTGTAAATTTTCGTCGCAAATAGCTTCTCAAAAAGCACGAGTAAAGTGACGACAAACACTTCTTTTGAATTTGATTTTCGTGTTGTGCAAAAAGAAAGAAAAGTGATTTTGTCGTATTTTCGCTTTCTTTTGGTTCGCGAAATTCTTTAAAAGACGTTTTTAAAAGCCGAGTGCGAAGAGGAAGAAAACCGAATGTTACATCTTTTTTGATCGCTTATCAAAACAGTTAACAGTAAAGTACTTTTCAAACAAAGTTTCTCTTCGTTTCATAAATATAGCATTTTACTTCTACGTTTCTTCTTTTCTACGACAAACTTTTTGACAGTAGTCACCGAAAAAATTCATGCCGACGACAGCCCACTTTCGTGTCGCCGTAAAATAAAAATCTTAACTTTTTCGGAAAACAAACTTTTTCGAAGCACTTTCGATAAGGTAAGTGTTGTGTGTTGTACGTTTGAGGCAGCAAATAGTTTTTTATGCTTAACACAATTGTTCGTTTTTTTCACTTTTAATTGACTTGTAAACGAAAGTTATCTCTGTGTTTAAGAAAAGCACTCGTCAACTATTATCGCCATGATCACCTCGAGTGATTTGCAAAAGAGCGATTCGTACGAAATGAAGAATTGTTTTGAAGAGAACTCAACATCGCTGATTTCAAGCACCTCGCATCCGTCGTCAATACGATCATCTGGTTTTTGCATCGAGCAATTGTTGGGCGACAAAAATAAACATCAAACTATTCATCAGCGCGAAGAGTGCTCGTCTTCGATCGCTCAACGAAATAAGGTGTTCAAAATCTCGTCTAATAATCGTAAGTTCACACACACGCAATACTTTCCTCTATTTTGGCGGTTCTACTTTTGTTAAAGTTTATCTTTTTTCTCATTTAATTTATTAAAAAAATTCTACAAAAGATGACAAAGAGATCGGCGACGTTAGCGAAAGTGATGTGAGTGAAGACGAGACCGAAAAGAATTGTAGCGAAGTTGAAAAGCCGCGTAAAATACGTCGAAGTCGGACCACATTCACCACTTTTCAACTGCATCAATTGGAACGAGCTTTCGAGAAGACACAATATCCAGATGTGTTCACTCGCGAAGAGCTCGCCATGAGGTTGGAATTGAGCGAAGCGCGAGTTCAGGTTAGTGTTTATAGTCGCTTTTCTTTTACGCTCGAGCCCAATTTAATTAACTGATGTTCATTCAATTGAGTTGAGTTTGTTTCGCATTCTTGGTCACATGCTTCTTCATCTTAAGTAAAAATGATATTTTTATTTGCGAAAAATAGACGTAAAAAGTGATTAGGATTTGTCAAACTATGAAGCGTATCAAACGCGATTATGTTATATAATAATCTTCTTTACGAACTGCAATTGCCTTTATCTAAATTTGCTGCATCCGCTTTCTATAAACATCGTCAAAACGAGTATCTTCGCGTTGGTCACGTTCTTATTTTGACCATTTTTCTTAAACTGTTATTGTTCAGGTTTGGTTTCAAAATAGAAGAGCGAAATGGAGAAAGCGAGAGAAAGCTTTGGGTCGCGAAAGTCCGAGTTCGTATCTCGGTGCTGCGGCCAGCGGGGCCACCAACTTAGACAGCTGTCCACGCTCTGACTACATTTACATGAATCCCGGTGTATTCATTCCTTCTTCAACTCATCCGCAAATGTCATCGCAAACTAGTGGAACGAACTCTGACATTCACGTGTGGTCGCCACTTAACTTATCGCATCCTTCGCCGTCTTTACACCCGAATCTAGCAAATTCACATGAAATCAGCTTTCAAAAGCACCAAATGTCGCCGACCGCTTGGAGTTCAGCGCTTTTACAAGCTTACATGCTTCAATTTTTGCCCGCAACCAATTCTGGCTTAATACTTCCAAGCGGCGGTGGCGCATCCGGCGAACGGTTAAGTCCGCACGCCGGGTGTTTAAAGCTCGGCCCGTCGCATCTAGTCACCGCTTCTTCAACGCATCCTTTGCATTCTACTCTTACAATATTGAAGCAAAAAGCGCAGCATTACGCAGCAAAAAGCGGCGAACGGTCACCAACACCGCCGGCGCCGTCGTCGATAATTACTGTGCGGGAACCGGGTGAGCAAGAGAAAAATCAGACGAGCAACAAATCGATACTGAATCAGTGAAATAAGCATTTTAGTGAGCGTATAGGGAAGAGCACCTATTAAGAGACAAAGTTAGTTCGATAAGTTGCAAACTGTGTAATTGTGAAATGCTGTTTTCAAATTATTAATCATTATATAAGTAACTAAAAATAAATCATTGAGTAATACATCAAAATAAAAAAGTTAGAACCGTTCAAACTTTTCTGTTTTAGGATTTATCAATTTTTGTCGATTTTTACAATAATTTTGTGCTTGAAAATCAAATTAACACTTTTATCCGAAAGATAATTAAAAATTACACAAATGTGTTTGACTCAAATAAATTTATAGAACATTTCTAAATAAAATCTAACTTTTCAGTTTTTAATTAATTTTTTCTTCGCCGAACATTTTAAGCCGAGCAAAATAGCCGCTGTTTCAATTATCATGAAAAATGCATTGAAAAAATCTCTAGTGAATAAAGTGAAAAAATGTATAGTGAGAGAAAATATTTTGTATATTCTGTCGACTTTTGTAAACAGGTTTTGAATTTGAGTAGATTTGTAATTTTCTGCTTTGTACTGTATATGTTATGATTTAATTTCTAAACCTCACGATTCTTTTCAAACACAACAGTCGTATTATTGCTATATATAAATTTAAAATTTGAAAATGTACCCTTGTCTCTTAATAAAAGCAGCCGCGATTTCACGTTTTTATTGGTTTTTTTCAAATCTTTTCAGTTTTCTAAAAAAGTTAACTTAATGAGTTGCTTAAACTCATTGTTTCTTCGATCCATCAAGATCAGAAATTAATTGCATCAAAAACACATATCGCTTTTAATGGCTTTATTTATGAAATAATTTTAAAATATAAATTGAGTGACGGATCTTTAGCCCTCTAGCTGAATTTCAACCCATTCTTGTTATTGAAATATAAAATTATGAAATTTGACTTGTAGCACATATTTTTTACTTTTTAGCACATATCACATAACGTATTTAGACCGTTTTTATGCAAGCAAAATCCGATGTCTATTCATTACAAAGAAACTGGCTTCTCGAGGTATTACAATTATTATTTATGTATTATTTTATGTTTGCAGGGATCAAAGCCTCTTCAAAAGATTTTCACACAAGTAGTAAAAATCGCTTATATTCAATGCGAGTATTAAAACTGTGTATGGGTCTGGTTGCGTTCCATCTACAAACGCAGTGCAATTGTGGAGCAAAAAATTTTTGAAACTGTGGCAGAAAAAATCTTAACAGATTAAAAAGATGAGTGATTGAATGAAGAGAATTTGAGAAGAGCGAAACATTTGCCATTTACTATCTAATAAATAGAAAGCGAAAAATATTTTTTGCATAAAAATTATTTTGTCATAAAAGCTATTTTTTGCTTAAAATGTATAAAATCAAAATTTTTAATTTTTATTGCATAAATTTATATTTCTGTGTCGAGTTCTATAGAAAATAGAAATTTTAAAATTTTAATATATGCTTTCTCAATAAGAATAAATTTTTGTTTCTCAAAATAAAGTAATTTAAATGTAATTTTTTAATCCATATTCAATTATGGTAAATAAAAACACAATTATTTTGCGCACTTAAATTTTAGTGGATCTAGCATAAACAAGTTCATGATAGTTCATAAAAGTTTATGAATTCGAGTTTATAAATCGGAGTTAAAATCGGATTTCGAAAAATCTAAGGATTTGTTGTGTAAATGGTAGCTAAAATTTTGTCATTTTCGCCTTTTCTATTCAAAGGACTTGTTTCACGTATTTTGGCGATGACGAATTTCACTTATTTTCACATATTATAATCTTTATCGAAAATAAGTCGATATTTGTATCAAAATTTTTCTATAAGAGCCGGTCTTCTCACGCGAGTTTTAATTGTTATACAAAAATTAACATTATGAGATGAACATCGAGAGATATACCTGCATTCTCAATTATATGTGAAAATAAGTTAAATCCGTCATCTCCGAAATACGTCGAACAAGTGCTTTATAAATAAAGACAATTTATTGATAATCTTGATAGTGGTAAAATTTAATGGAGAATTTGAATATTGACTGATTTTGGTCTTGCATTTCATCAGAAAATCAGATTAAAAAATCACAAAGTTTTAGTTTTTCTTATCAAAAGCTTAAATGTTCGATACTTAAGGATTCCAAACTTATTATAATTGTAAAAAGAAACCGATTTGTCCCCGAAAATTTAGAAAAGCATCTTATATTTCATTGTAATAATTTATTATGCTTAGTTTTATTGCATATTTTTACGCATAAAATCGTCTTTTTTAGAGAATAAAGACAAATATTTTCCGTTTTTTATAGCATAAAAATCCGCTCTCTTCTAATAAATAATAATAATAACACGTAATAATAATTTGTATATTTTTTCAAGTATCATTCAAATAAAAAGCGAAAACATCTCGAAAAGTTGCATTAATTGAAGAGCGAGAAAAAAAGTTAATTCGAATTAAATTGAATTGACGCTTAAATAAAAATTAAATGCCAATTCAAGTAAATTGAATGAAATTTTGCTGCTCATAAAATGAAGAGAGCGAGAGATGAAAACTTTTTCCTCCTTTCATTTTATTCGCTGCATTTTCGAAATGAATGAAGAGAAACGAAGGAAACGATGTCGTTTTTCTCGCCATAAGTGTAGTGCTTTTTAAACGCAGAAGAAAGCAGCCAATGTTTAGTATATTCTATGTACAGAACACTTTACTAAAGTGTATTATATTGAGTGAAGAGGTGAAAGAATTCAATTTTGTCGCAAAAACGTAACCGTAATATATTGCCTTTATATATACAGTTTGTGAAACGACGAATTCGATCGGGCGTAAAATGACTTCAAAGGGCCTACTCACTCGCTCTCACTCGCGCTCTCTCTTCTCAAATGAAAAAAGAGAAGCGGAGAAGAGAATGATAAGAGTTGTAGGCTGCTGCTGCCTGCCTGCATCAATGTGCTAAAGAGGCTCAACGTTTCAAACGTTCGTACACAACTGTAATGCAAAAGCAATTGCAGCAATAACACGATTCATTAGTTGTGCAGTTGTGCAAGAAAAAATGGTGCTCCACGCTTAGCGTTTAGGAGCGAGAGTGAGCGAGTGAGAGAGAGAGCGAGAGAACAGCAGAGAGCAAAAGCAGGCATAGCGCATCAATTTGCTGCTGCCGCTGCTGCTAAGCACTCTATATAGGTGCTTACTTCCGGCTTTAGTAAATATTTGCTGCCCTTACAAACTATATATATAATGCTTGTGTACGCTTCAAGCGTGTGTCACATTAGCTAATTCGCGGATCGATTGTGTCCGCGATTGCACCAAAATTGATTAAAAGACGAGGCAAATATTTGCACTCGATATTAATTAACTGCAGCAAATACACAACGGCAACTGCACGCCGACTGCGAAGCACACTTTCGCGATCGGCTAAGTTTGTTATTGAATGCACTGTCGGTGTCGGCAATTAAATCAGAAAGAATATTGCCTCTATTCAATGATCGCAAAATTCGATAGTCAGAAAGAGCGAGAGTGCAGTCGAAAAGTACGGTACACAACTCGACGTTTCATTTCGCGTATAGAGTCTTAGTATTAAACCAAGTGTGAATGGCGCCGAATATGTGCATTAACTGCGTATAAACTTCTTAAAGAGACGAGTAAATGGCACTCAATTTGTTGGCATTACACCTAACACCAAAATGAATAACCTGCGAGTCTCCACGCTGGATTACTGAAGTGCTCGTCGCTATTGTCCTCGAATCTTTCTTATTTTCTCCTCCTATTCGACTAACCGATAAAACTGCAGCACTCAGTTTTTACTTTGCACAAAAACGGTGAAGAAAGAAAGCGACAGAAGGTCTTTTCTTGTCTTGAGCTCTTCCCACCACCGACTGCTAATCCGATTCTTTCCGCTTCTTCTTCCGGATCATTGATTTCGTACATTTAGCATGTAAGAATAGACTGACGCTGTATTTTTGTACGTGTGTAAGCTATTTGTGTGACATATCGGCGCTACTCATCAAAACTTTTCAAACTGAAATTTTTAAAAATTTAAGCCTTGTAATTACTTATTTCGCGTAAACCAATTATCATTTCATTTAAGTAATTTTCTTAATAATCATTTAAGTGAAAATATTGTATTTTGAATAAACGGCTTAAGTTTAGCAAATCTAATATTCTTAAGTTATCTGAAAGATAAAAGGACTGTAAATGTATGAAACAAATTTTTAATTTTAAATGCTCGAATAAAGGAAATTTAAGTCGTTGAAATTATTTTTGCCCTAACAGACTATTCACTGAATAAAACTCCATATCGAATTTAAGAAAATTTTATAAACTATCTTAATGTTTATGAATAAAAATGAAAAAATTTTATCTTGCTTGCAAACTTTAATATTGAAATTTACGAATTCATATTTTTTTAAAGAACTCGCACATTTTAGAAATGTAATTTTCAAAATATGAAAGAATGGAAAATGAAAATACAGTTTAGAAATATTATAGCGCCATCAAAAAAGTTCAAACTTAATAATTTTTAAAAATTACTTAGTAAATTTTGACTTTGAGAAAAAGAAATAAATTTAAAATCATACAACAACTGAAAATTTCATTTACAGTACAATTTCAAAAATTCCATAAGTTTGTGTTGTTTTAAAAAATTTTCTGGTCTATGAGCCAATTTTTGTCCCATTACTCAAATCGCTGGTGACATTTCGATATAAGAACAGATTTATTTATCTCATTTGGCCTATTATTGACCTATATGTAACATTTTAAAGATCTGCAATTATATTTATTAGGGTTACATAAACAGACGGACAAATTGAATGTGTAAAATTTTCGATTGAATTAGATGATGCGCGAAAAATTATCACTGAAAAATAGCTTTTAGAAAGGTTAATTAATCATATTTTCATGTTTAATCATATTTTTGTATTCAATTTTTCAAAAAATTTTTAAAAATTGTCAATTATATAAATAGATTTTTCAAATTTGACAAAATTATTATAAAAAAAAAGATTAAGATAAATTTGTTAAGATAAACTTGAATTAATAGAGGCAATTTAAAAGTTTTTCAAATAAAATTTTATTTTGACTCGCAGTTTTCGTAAAATAAGCATAGTTAAATATATCTGAATAATCATTGAAAAACTTATGTAATTATT
>NCKU01002706.1:0-17928 GCA_003675995.1 Dinothrombium tinctorium | reverse complement strand
CTGTTGTCACAACAGTTAATCAGTTGCCAAAAATAAATCTAATTTTGTTTTGAAACTTTGAACATTTGGACTATTTACAATTTCTAATGATTTTCTTATCTCAAATTGTTTTTTTTTAATCGATGAGATCATGATAAAAGTTGCCTTTCAAATAAAAATTTAAATTTTATGTCTATGAATTATGAAACTTCTTCTGTTTCAAATGATTATGACTAAGGTTTCCAAAATATTAGATTTTTTTAAAACGAAATATTCGAATATATATTAGGTCAAAATTTTTAAAAATTAGATAAAATATTCGATTTTATGCATTACTATATTGCACAACACTTATTATTTAATGAGTTCAATATCATTTTCATAGTGAGTATTGTTTGATACATTATAATAACAATACGCGACAATGAACTTACAAGGAAACTATCTTTTGTGCCTCTTCCCGATTTCAATGAAACTTGGTAGGCAGATAGAACTTCATTAGTGTATTAAGAATTACCCCCAATATCCGTGCAATAATTTTACAATGTCTGTTTAAACTATTAATTACCTTTTAATAATGCGAACAAACTTTTAAATTTTACTTTAAACTTGCGTTTCACTTTTCATGTATTGTTTTCAGCAACTTTTAAAACTTTCATTTAGTCGATAGTTTTGATATTTTCATTGATATTCTGTTTTTCGGATTAAGAGTTGACAGAAAATTTCGATTTGGCTATATTATGTGCGAAATAATGTAACACTAGCAAATATAGCAAATTTCTTGACTTTACGCGCTTTATGACATTTTTACGTCCTCCTCCATCTAAATTTTCTATCCACTCTGCATATTTATTCGAGTTTATATTTAATAAATTCGTTTCAATATTAGATTTATGAGAATATTCATTTTTTTGCAAAATTTTCGATTATCAAAAAAATTTTTGATTTTATTCGAAACAAAATTTTGTTTTGAAAGTCGATTTTAATGTTCTTGTAGGTTTAAATAACAGTTTTGGAATATATTTGATCATATTCGACTTATTTGATTTGGAAATCCTAACTATGATTTTAATTGTGTGCCAAAACTCAGTTTTCTTAAGAAAGCAATAAAAATAATTTTAATAAACAAGACTTTGTGCAAAATTGAAATTATAATAATTGATATTAATTCAATTAATATAATTGAAAAAACTCGATTTCTAACATTGACTCCATATTGAACACTTTATGAGGAATTAATTCAACTATTATATAGCCATTTCTTGATTTGGTTTGATGTCATCAAAAATAATTTTGCTGGTTTTTCAGATACTAAAGTTTTAAGTCACCGACCGAATTCAACGTAAAACTTTAAAAATTTATAAGAATTCGATAAAAAATGTTAAATTTTATCTTTTTGAGAGTGACTTTTGGGTTATTCACATTAAATAAGAATCATAAATGCAGGTCGAGTAACTTGAAATTGACTTTTTCTATTTTTAAAATATTCTTATTTTGAACACCAATTAATAATTTATGAGCAATTGAAGATAAAAAAGTAAAAGTACCAAATACTCTTTTGATATAAAACTCCGTTGTTATACCTTTGTTTTGAAAACTCTGCATTTATCGAAAATTTTTGAAGATTTTGTACATTCGTGCTTAAAACAAACACTCAAAAACGCATCTTCAATCCCTAATTAAATATAAATCTATTAACTTAAGAGTATTTTTGTTTAAATTCATCTTGTTTTGAGTTTAATGATTATGAGCGCTTTAGAATTAAGTGTATTTTGAATTTGTTATTAACATGTACTATAATTGGTTGTTATTATTATTATCATAATTTTTTTTTTGGTATTTTAAGAATGCAAATTTTTTTGATTTACTTTGATTAACTAAAATATTATCAATTATCGTGTATAATCAAAAAAAAAAATCATTTTGCTATAATAATTTATGTAAATATTCTCAATTAATTGCTCGCGATTTTAAACTTGAATTTATTCAGAATTTACTCGGAAATTAATTGCTTTTTCGAAAAATAATTGGAGATAAACTTATTAAAATAAAACCAGCGATACACATTTGTTAATGTTTTAAAATGCATTTATTTACTGCCGTATGCATTTAACGAGGGAATTCATTTTTATCTTCAAATCCTCTGTTAATATAATTTGAAGTGATAAATGAACAAAGAGCTTCCGTAAAAAAAAATTAATCAGCAGCTTTCCTCTAAACTTTTCATATTTGTTTTCGTCCAAAACTTCGCACACTATTCCGAAAAATTAATTCTTTTATAGAAATCACAATTTTACTGTTAAAAACTATTTTAAGCGTTTAGTAATAAAGAAAAGCACTCTTCTTTAATCAGTAATTCATTGTATTCTTAAATACAACTAATGTAAATATGAAAATTTCACGAATTTCGGCCACGTCACTTAGGAATGCTACACTGTCAGTAGCTTTGACGAATTCATTCTCTTTTCGAACGTGAAATTGATTAAGATAAGCATTTTTAAATTAAATAAAAAAAATTGTTAAAACACTGGATTTGAATTTTTTCAAAGCGGCTTTTATTTTGTAGCAATGCATTAGAAAAAAGAACACTGCAAATATACGGAGCTTGAAAATCGATGCACTTTTTATAGTGTGTGTTTAAAAGCTCTTTACATTCAACTTTTCTACATAACCTTTTCTTCTCCTTTTAAAGTTTTATTAAATTTAAAACTATTCTCAAAAAAGCATCATACGTTCACTTTCTCATGCCTCTAAGTTGGCTCTCGAGCTCCTCTCTCACTTTCAACATTCATTTTTTCGATCATTCGTATAAAAGAAAAGATCATGATCGTTTTCATCTAAGTTTTTTTTGTTACTTCACTTGAATAATATTTTTTCGATATTGACTTTTGCTATCATATAAATTATGATTTTTTTTACATAAACTTTTGCAATAATTTATTTTGCTTTTATTTACATATTTTTCAAATAGATGATCATACATATAATTTTGATGTATAGCTTCGAACATATTAATTTTAATACAGTAAATGACCTTATTCAGTTCTAAAATAACTTTTACGTGTGTAATGCATGCAAAAATAAATGAAATTCAATGCGAGAAAAAAAGGCATTTTTGACACTTATAATGTATTTAGATAAGAATTCAGTAATACAGCTGGGGCGCTGAATTTTTTTTCTCATATACATATAAACGACACAGTTTGGTGTATAAAGAAAATGAAAAACTTACAGACGCATTAAGCATGAATATTACAACATTTGAAATAATTTTCTTCTCATAAGATTGTTATTGCCCTTCTCAAATAAGAACATTCAATTCTTGCTCATAAAATCGTTATCATCGTTCGAAAATTCAGGACAAAAAATTGAAAAAAAAGGAATTTCAGGTATTCATTTTCTGCATATTTTAGGAATAAATAAACACATTATGAATAATAATAAAAATCGAAATTCTGTATTAGAGTTTATAGCTCAATGTTGAAAAGCTTATCGTTCAGCTTTAGAAGTTTTTCAGCTTCAAACACTAGTTTGGAAATTTTAATTTTTATCTTCAACAATGTAGTTATAAATTTCATTGTCTAACTATAATAAATTATTTGAGCGCGCCGATAATTTATGATTGATAAACGTTACACAAACAATGTGTGCAATTATATTTCATTCTTTAATTGACGAGGTGTTTCCTTTAAAGCGATACACAACAAATCAATGAAAAATTCCTCAATACAAGCATTTGGAAACAAAAATCAATTCTTACTTTTTCTTTATGTTTGTAAAAATTTGAGTTTAACATGCATTCAACTGTTTCTCAATTTTACTTTACGATTCAAAACAAAAGCTCTTGATGGTTAAATTATCTTCGATTGATTTTCTTTCAAGTTAGGTTTTCAATCAAGTTAATGTAGTTGCATGTTTTTCATTTTTCCGCTTTTCCTTAATTTTTTTTCTTGACTTTGTTGCTAATCGTTTGAGTCAAAATTGGGCAAAAACCAAAAAAAAACATCATTTGAAAAATAATTGAATGCATTTATTTCCTTAGAACAATGGAAAATGTGAATAATAATAATATAAAACACATTAAACTCCTCTGGAATAATTGAATTTATTATCATTTTTAATTATTTTTAACAGAAGCATTTTCAATGAAATAACTTTCGCATCTTTTTGATTTAAATCATATAATTATTCATTTAAAAGTGTAAGAAAAAAACTTAATGAATAAGGATAAAAACTAATGAGAAATGAGATTTTAAAAACATTTTATAAAAAACTCTTTTTACTCTAGCGCTAAATTTAGTTGCTTTGAACAATGGAAAATTAAAAATTGATTCGCGCAGTTATTTCTCAATTCATAAAGCTAGTTTATTGTTTCGAGATAAGATACAATGTTGTCACTTACGAGATGCGAAAATACTAAAAATAATTCTTAAACTCATTATGAAATACACAGGAACGTCTGGCTTAAAGAGAAAAATGTATTTTCCATTAGCTTTTAAAGCAAAAATAGCGAAATGATTTCTAAATTACGCGATAACAATGTGAACGCAAATTAACACAGCAAAAAAAATGAACATTTTAACGATTCTCAAGCAGTTAACTTCATCGAAAACATTCGATGACATTTAATGAGATGAATTCATTTTGGCTGTTTTTAATTTCGATCTTCTAATGATTTTTTTTCCTGGTTACGCTTTGGTTAAAAAGAAAATTTTTTGAAATGCATTCCATTCACACAATATGAATAGTGGTGAATATTTGATTTGAAAAATAGTGAATCAGTGTGAAAAATAAATTTAAAATGAAAATAGTATTTGAAAAAATTTCTGAAAACGTGGCTTAAAAAAGTTTGCATTTATTTCCAGATTTAGGTGAGGAAAACACACACAAAAAAGATCAAAAATGAGTTTCGCTTCAAAAACTATTTTTCAATTTGAATTCATTAAAATTCAGCTTTTTCAGCTTTCTTTCATTCTCTTCGCCTTTCCGAATTCGTTGTTCTTTTATCGCTGACGCTAACGAATTTTTATATTTTTCATTCACAATTATCGCCTCTCACTATTTTAAGCTTTTACCTTTTATATCTAATGTTTCTCAAAAAGCTGTAGAATTTAGTGTTTCTTTTTATACGCAAAGTCCTTTTTTCTCACAAGGAAATTGAGTTCGAGCAAAAAAAAAAAAAATCAAATTTGAAAATATTTTTGTTGAGGTTTTCTTATTGCAAACATATGCGAATTTTATTGAATTGTAAAATTTGAGAAAAAAAAATTGAAAAATTTTCATTCAAACTTTAGTTATTTTTCAAGCTTATTTTCCCGCTTCTAACATTTTTAGCCTCGCATTGGCTTTTCATTTGAAAGCAATTTTTTATTTTATTTTCTAAAATCAACTTTTCTGATCTAACTTTTTAGAAAATTGTGCAATCGAATGATTTAAAAAAGAAAAAGGATAAAGAAAAGATAGAAACATAGAAGTTTGTCTTTATTTTTTAATCAAACTGAATACACGCAGAATTATTAACAAAAGCAGCAGCAACAACGTTGTTTCAAGTTTAAGCGATTAAAATATCGCCGAAGGTGGTTCTAAATTGCACTTTAGTTCTTTCTTCTCTGCATTCAATTGCAAAAAAAAACTTTTGTTCGCTTTTCAGTTCAGTCGAAGTCTCGAGTTTTGTTTAGAAAAAAAGGACGAAAAAAGGAAAAACTTTAGTAACAAAAGCGAGAGATACAAACAGTTCGAAATAAAAAAGAGGAAAGGTGGAAAATCAAGAGAGCGATTCGAAACACATGATAAAGGTTAAAGATTGATCAAAGAAGCTGCTTCTGTGTAAATTCTGCGTAATAAAGTTTTGTTCGACATGTCGTTTGTTTTCAACGTTGGAATTTTTTTTCTTCTTCTCGCGAAATGCGAAGAAAAGAACTTGAAAAACTTGGCACTCCGATCGCATCAATATTTCGTTGCGACCGAAAATAGAATCGTTTATAATCATTAAGCAAGAAGAAAAGGTGGACACACAAACACACACACAAATAGGTGAAGAATGAGCAGTTTTCGAGGAAAGCAAAAAAGCAGTTCTAAGAAGTGTTTCAAACGCGCGTTTCTATGTGTTGTTACTCGTCTTCCTCTTCCTCTCATCGCTGCTCTTCACCAGTCGCTTCTTCTTTTCGCGTTCAAACTTAATCGCTCTTTCAAAGCCTTTATGCACCTGTGAACGTAACAAACGAGCTGAGGTTACTTCACTGTTTATTTTTTCGGCTCAAGTCGACAAATATCATCGCTAATACGTGAAAATTTTCGCTTCACTTCATTTAATTGATAGCGAACAAAAATTGAAAAGAGCGTAAAAAAATAAAAAACGATTCTTTCAATGCAAACTTTTGTCAATAAGCCGATTTTTCAATTCAAAAACACGCCAAACGCATGTGAATACTGATTTGTTTAAATTGCTTTGTAAGCAATTACTTCGTTTTGAATCAAATGAATTAAATTAAACGGCAGTTTGAACGCTTTCTCTACTCGCTCGCTATTTCAACGATAGTGCCCGCAATCGAACAATGTTTCATTGCTAAGTTGCTGCATAAAGCCAAATACAATGGTTCGAACACAGAATAGCAATTAGAGAAGAAAGGAGCGTGTTAAGTGAAATAGAAACGCGATCTAAAAAATAATAAAAGTTGGCATTTTTTGATACTCGTATACGAAGTGCAACACGAACGAGCAAAGTTCTGTTCTGTGTTATGTTCTAGAATGGCGTGAAATGTTCATAGCGCATGCATTTCAGTTGAGTGCCATGCCGAGGTAAAACATAGTACATTGAATACCTTTCTCGCGAGTTGCTTTGCGAATGCAATCGAGAACTTTGTCGATGAGTTCGCGTAGTTTTTAGCGGTTTAAACCGAAGCGAAACGGCGAAGCCAAATTTTGTTTCATTTAATTGGTGTACATAATTGAAGTAGAAGAAGAAATGAGAAACTGTTTCATCTCATCGTGAGACTTTGTTTCTGCAAATCGACACAATAGAATTTCGCGAATCAAACGGCGCACGAGATTCCATTTATTTATTTCATCTCTTCTCACTTCTCATCGATTCGTAGTACCAAATAGTGTTCAGCGTGATTCTGACTCGTACTCAATTCTCTCTCTTTCTCTCTCTTGTTGCTTTATTTTCTTTACTCGAATTCATTCAAATTTGAAAACAGCGATCAAACTGTGGCCTCAAACAAAGTTTTCAAAGAAACGAGATCGTTTCGAGTAGAAGAATTTGCTATTTCACTGTGAGCGAAAACGCGATTTAAGTTTGAAAACTTTTTTTCTTTCTCGCAATTTCTTTATTTGCCGTGAAAATTCAGACATAAGTTTGTCGAGAAAAAGAAAGTGAGACTGAAAGCAAATACCTCATTGTAAAAATGTTTCGTCTAGAGTGAAAAACTTTTTTACTCGCTTCAAAGCGTGCCTTTTATCGGTTGCAATCATTTTAACTCTTCTCACTTATCTTCTCTGCTCTCCTTTTTCTTACCATTGTTTGCATTCGCGAAACAAATTGCAAGTGAAATTATCGAAATCGCCGGCGATATCGCAAACGCATTTTTACTCAAAATTTATTTCGCGTTCAGAGCTTTGTACGACAAATTGCTGTTTGATTAACATTTACTCTCTCGCTCTCGCGGATAATCGTTAAATAAGAAATTACTTGTAAAAAGCTTACATTCAACCAATAATTCGACAACAAGTTTGCTCCACTCTCTCTCACTCTCTCTTCATTACTCATATTCTTTCGTGCGCAAATTTAAGCGGACAAAATATAAGATTTTCTTGATCCTAAAAATCTTAGAAGGATTACTGAAGCGGAAATTGAGCGTCGCGACTCGGTCCACAGTTGTGAACATAAGCGCTGTATGTGGAGAGTGCGAATGATTGAGAAGAATGAACGATTTGAGATGAGAAGAGAGAATATAAAAGCTAATCGTCATTTGGGAGACGAAACTAAATGCGGAAGACAAGAATGAAACTCGGCGCAAAGTTACTAGAAGTGAGCGAAGAGATTTTCAAAATTTTTTGATCAATTTTGTGTACATTTTTGCGCTGAAAACAACATTTCGTTGATTCAGTTCTTCGATTTAAAATGAACGTCGCCTATCTCTTGCGGTCGCTTTATGTTTCAAACAAAAAATCTTTTCCTTTCTCTGTGAATTTGCGATCAAGTGAAGTCTTTGAATTATAAGATCGACTCGTTTAAAGCAGTTTTCCACAAAGGCCCGAAAACACTCGTGTGAAAAGTAAAACGACAGGAAAAAGTTGATAATTTGAGAATAATTTCAGCAAAAGCGAGAGTTGAATACGAAAACGAAAAAGTACTTCAATCGATCGATTCACTTTGCTAAAGTCTGTGAAAATGTCGAGCTTGGAAAAAAATGTGCTTCAATAATGTAAGGTAAATTGTTTATTTTTATTGAATTCTGCACATAATTCTGCGAATGAAAATAAGTTTTTTCGCGAAAAGCTTAATCATACCATAAAAGTTGGACTGTTTAGTTGATGCACAAAAAGAGTCGCTCTTTTTATAGAAATAATCAATACTCGACAAACCTATGCAAAGAGTGTTTTTCTTTCGCCGAGCGAGGCGAATGCAACAGGTTCGTGTTTCGGGCAACTATTTCACTGTTTATTCGCAATTCTTCATAAGAACTCTGTGCACATTCTTCGAAAATGAAGATGCTTTTTACGCTCTCATTTGTTTCAAGAGAAGCAAGCAATAAGTCATAATGCAAAGAATTCGAGAGACGTTTCGAAGAAGACAAGGTACGTTGGATCAGGAAGAGCAGCAGCAGCAGCAACAAGTACCTCAGCCTCATTTACTCTCACCGGGCTCACCCGGATGTTCGGAGAATAAACAACTGCGCTCGTCGTCCGTTGAAGAAATTTCTAGAGATGAAACAAGCGAGTCGGAAGATACGCTCGATATTCGCAGTGCGAGATCTCGATCGTTTGACGCCGCAACGCCATCGCCTACCGAACCGCGCACCACTCGACAGCCACGAGGTTCGGCGTCTTTTCTCGAAATTCCGAAATGGAAAATGCTGATTAGGAGATCTTCGGCTAGCACTACAGCGAATCAAATGAGCGAATATAGAGACTGTATACATTGCATACTTTTCGATGAATATATAAAAATAAATTCGTCACCGCCGCCATCGAAAACTGCATCCTTGAGTTCAGAGAGTTCGACAATCGATGATAGTGACACCGAATGGCCATTTAGACTTGGTAGTGGAAGTTTAGAAGACGATGTTCTCGCCGAAATAGCGTCACAAGGATTGCCGATCGTCACACTCAGTTTTGCGCCACCAGTTGAAAAAAGTCCAGAGGAAGAAGATCCGGGCAATGGAGTGACTGTAATTTCACTTGAAGTCCCAGTAATTCAGAATAAAGGCCGATCCGCTTCGGTTGATTCAGCCTATTTACAAGTACCCAAGCGAAGCGACATCGGAATCGGTGAACTTCCACCAAAATCGCAAAGATCGCGATCAGTTGATATCGCATTGCCCATTGGACCGGACGGTCCCTACATCGTAGTGCCAACAGAGAAACCGCCTCCGATTGTTACTCAGTAAGGCTTATTTCTCTTTTTGTAGCTTTTTATCAAAAGTTTTGAAAAGCGGCGAGCATTTACTTTTGACAAATGGTGTTTGTTTTGATGCATCCAATCTCTATGTTTGAAAGATAAATGCAGCTTTTGAATTGATTGAAAGAATAAAACAATTTTTTACATTGAAATGTGATTCTAAGTTCGATATTTTAGCTTTTCTTATAGATTTAGCTGAAAACATTATCCGAAAAACCAACTAAGCGTGTACATTATGTTATCCATTTACGATAAATGCACATTGATGATATTCGCTTCCTACGATCGCCTTCTTCCGCAGATTATAGAATTCATTCAAAAGGCTCATTTCTGACGTGTGAGGAAAAAACCGTATTTGCTAATCTCACACATTTGGTGTAATCGATGTTTTTAATCATATAAACGCTTGGCTATTTTCGCCTTCAAAATTTAATTCAGCGCTCGCTTCTATTTCATAAATAAAAACGCTCGAAGCTCGATGAAAAATTGTTCGTGCCTGCTTTCCTGTCAGCAACTTTAAACGTAAATAATTCGCTAATCTTTGACGAATAAATTTTCTAAAATATTACATAAAACGAATTTTAATTTTAATTTTTTAGATTTAATTTTAAAAATTCGCTTGAATTCTGTCTTTTTAAAACTACTCCGTTCTCTAGTTTCATAGCGCTGGTGAAATTTTGTTCGATTTAACTTTGATTCGAAAGTAGCAAACTACTCTCTGCATTATTTAATTACGCTTAAGCGCGCGCAAACTTTGTATTGCTCTCTGTCTATTACACGGATTCGCTTTTCTTTTCTTTTCGCAGCCAAACTTAATAATCGAAACGAAATCCTGAAATTTTTTTCTCTAATTTCGCTCTCGGCGTTTTTTACTTTTTTTGCACTCAAAATGTTATCAAAAGCGAAACTTGTGACAAAGAGAAAGCAAAATCGATTCTGATTTACAATTCAAGAAGCGATTTCAGCCGAATTATGATTATTCATTGTTTGAAAGCGATACTCGCTCGTAAGCCATCACGATTCTTCATTTTGTTCGATGCTATAAATCAGCTTCGTGCTTAAGACTTAAAACATTTTTATAAACATCTCGTTGAAACTAACAAAAAAATTGGGGGCGTTGCTTTCATACTTTACTGACAAACTTTGTGAGCGATTGTAGCATCGCTTGTATTTGCTCAAATGTGTTTTCTGCTTTTCTCTTCGCAATAAACTAAAAGATTTCGAGAAGCAATGAAATCCGGGCTCAAGCGATTTTTCACATTTATGCTCTTTTGACAAACGAATGAATCGATAACAAAATAAAATTCATGTGCAACACTTGCAATACATCTTTATCGTTGTTCGCAAAAAGATTTCACTTGATTCTTTTCAAATTTACATTAAAACTATGCTTTGAAGAGAGAGAAAAAAAAATGAGAAGACGTGTTGTTGAGTATTTAAAGTTATCATTCATCACTTTCTTTTCTAATCTATACGATTTTGCGTGTAATAGAAATGAGCAAACTTTGTTTTCAGCTCGATCATCTCTCATATAATCTGACTGCTCTATTTCGAGAAAGTAGATCAGAAAAAAAATTAGACAAAAATTTGACAAATCAAGTTTGACGGCCGAGATGAATGATGAACAATGTGAAAAAAAGAGTTTGGTGAATATTTGGCAATTATGATGAGCACAATAAATAATTACAAAATTTCATTTTCATGAAGCGTAGAAAAAGAAAGCAAATTTGACGCTCGTGAAAATGTGTGCGTTTCGATTGAGATTGTTTGTATAGAAAAGCATGAAAAGGGCTCGGCGAAGACCAAAAATATTTTCTACTTTCTTTTTTATTTTCCATTTCGAACAAAGAGATGCGAACATTTCCACAGCGTACGCGAATAAGAAAATGTTAAAGCATCACTTTCATGCGTCGCAATATTTGTGATTCCATTCAATTGAGAAGCATACAAACGAAAAACTCGAAAAGTAATAAGATAAAACGCAAATAAAATAAAATAAAATAGAATAAAAAAAACTTTTTCGCAAAGCACTCGAAACGCAATTCAAATTAATTGCGTTTTAATTTTTAAAATTTCTCTTCTCGCTATTCTTCTATCGCCTCGACTTTCAAGGATAGAATTCTTTTCGTTAGTACTCTTTGAAAACTTATCTCGAGCGAGCTATTCAATGGAATATATGAGCAAACATAGTCGTTGATATATAATAATTATTATTTCAATTTCTTTTTCAAATTTCTGATGAGAAAACAGGATACTTTAAAAAAAATTTTTTTCCTTTCTAAAATTATGTTTACCAAAGAGATTGGCGTTTGAAGAACTTGAACAGCTTTCTTCAATTTTTTTTTGACTGTCAAATAAACGATAACTTTTCTATAAATTAGAATTTACTTCGTTAACTTTACTTTAATGGCATTTAATTTGCATTTATGCGTTCTTCTTTCGCTTCCATTCTCGCCTTAATTTTATTCCAATGTTTGCCAAGCTCGAAGCAGGATTTGCTTTTGAAATTTTGTTCTTTAGCGTCGCGAAGCGAACAAATTAACTCTAGCCTATCTTTTGACATTTATTACTTATCAGAGAAGCCAAATGAGACATGATATTTAAATGCAAAATTGTAACTCTCAACTCATTTTTTCGCTCATCTTTTCATTTCAATATTTTAATTTCGCTTTACTTTCATTAATAATGTTAATTAAACTTCAAAAAGATGAAAGCTCAAAGAAGGTACATAAGTTCTTCATCGTCTTTTCGATTTTCTTTCTCATTCAATTGTACAATTGTTTCGTATTTGAAAGAATCGTATTTCGTCGATCAAAGACGAAACATTATTCCATTACAATGCTTAATTAAACAATAATATAAGCTAGCGCTCAGCTTGTATCATTATTACTCTTTAAAAAAAAGTTTTAGCTACTGAATGAAAATATTCTATTTCATTCAAATGAAGCGCGAAAATATGATTTAAGGGAAAGCGTACCATGTCGTCGTAAGATATCGTTCGTAAGCTTCTTCTCTTTTCTTTTTACAAAATACCTTTGAATATAGAGCTTATGACTTTATTTTCTTTAATATTTTTTCTGTTCTTCGTTACGTTAAATGCATTCTTATGAATAAAAAGCAAAAATATTACGAAATAAGCTATGAATGAAATTATCACTCTTAACATTTTTTAATTGAAAGTATTTCAAAAATGTTCGACGAAAAAAAATTAATTCACGAGAGAATTTCTTTTGAATTTTTTTTGGGAGGAGGTGAAATACATTTTTTGAAAATTTAATTAAGTCTCGAGAAACGAAAATTCAAATAAAAACATTGAGAGAATTTTTTTCTTGCTTCGCTCTTCTCGTCTAGCCAAATATACGCCAATTTTTATTGCGAAAAAAAGTTGAATAAAATTTTAATAAAATTTCTTTTTCGGCGATAAAAGAGGATGTTTTGTTTGTTTTTCTTTGCTCCAACACTCGGTAATTCACGATATTCAAAATCGTTTTGCTCTCTTTTGCTTCGACCTTCCGCTCGATTTCAGCTCAGTTTTCAAATCGCAAGGTTCGCATCGAAGATAAAAAAAAACTTGCGCCGCTCGAAGATTCGAATGAAAGATTCGAAATAGATGAACTCCTTTCACCTCTAATAAGTTCGTCGCTAGTAGAAATAATTATTTTGACGGATGATCAAACATTGCGATAACTAACGATTTGTGAATCGCGAAAAATTCCGCTTCTCTCTCTCTCTCTCTCTCTCATATTATGTGCTCACTGTTTTCCTCGTCGCTCATTCTATCTCTGTTCGAATGAAGATCAGAGAGAAAAATATGAAGATATCATCACGTAAAAGCTTTTCTTTGCGTAATTTATTTTTTAGCCAAACATTCGCTCGTGTTTCATTCTGTAACTCCAATGAAGTGTCTCCTGATGCGATGAAACATTATGAATTCATTCATTCATTTTTTTAAAGTAAACAAACAGCAATTGTGTTTCTTCGTGCTCTCGCTTCGTTGCTTAGTTGCATTCGACTATTTTATTTGTGTTTCATACTTGACCTTACAATATTCTCTCAATTTGTCGTTACTTTTGCACTTTTAGTGACAAAAAAATTGACCATTTTTTTCTCTAAAAGATTGATAATTTTAATGCTTTGTTTAGATTTCTACCTTAAATTAGCATTAAACTTAGTGTTACGGATACTGAAATGATCAAACCAACTTTATTTGATTATGAAATTTTCAATTTATCGTGAAAATTCAAACTTCACTATTTTGAAGGTGACTGATTTAGAAATTTGTGTCTAAATACAGAGACTGTCAGATTTGAGGAACTTAAATGTATTGATAAAAATTTTTTGCCTTAAATTTTGTGGCGTATTACAGAGGTTTGAGTTTATTTTAAAAATTGTTAATTATCTTCAATGATCAATCATTGATAATAAATTTCTTTTAAACGGTGTTTTTATCTTAGAAAGCGGCTGAAAAAAAACTTCGAAGCGATTTTATTTTTCTTTTTGAGTTAAAGTAAACGAAAATTAAATTTTTCGATCAATACATTTTTTTACTTCAAAGAAGTATAAATAGATCTAAAGTTCAGCAAAGAAACACAATCAAACATTGTTTTCAAAAACGTTACACCTTTTGTGCGTTTATCTTTACTTTCAGCCATTTTTCTCTTCTTCTTTCCGCTTTTCGGAAATTAGTTTTTGATATCGCTCTAAGTGCTTCGCTTTTCATGTGCAACATATATTTGTCTCTTGCCTAACAGCGATAAAAGCTTGCGTCCCGATAAACTGGACTCTGACATTCCAGTAGTAACCGATTTTCTAAATAAGCCTTATCATATCGGTAAACACTGACTGAAAGAAGAAAAAACAATGAGTTTTTATCTAAACGAATCTTTATTTACCGAAATAACAGATTTCGAACAAAATTATTGAATTAACCGAAAATCTCGATGAAATCCGATTTAAGTAAAATAACAAGTTAATTATACAATTCTCCAATTTTTTTATATATTTCAGCCTTTAGACAACTCGCCTTACGAACTGCTTGTCGTCGCTTTATACAAAGCTTTTTAGCTACAAATTATAAAGAAATATTAAATACAGTTTCAGGCTTTAGGGCAAAAAAAAATAATTGAAAATTAAAGTTCTTTTAATCGTAGCGCATTTTATTTATTTTCAATTTTCTACTTTTTAATGAAATTTGCAAGTTTTGCTCGCCTATGGAAAATTTTAAAAATCGAAATAATGATAGTCGAACACACGAGCTTAACAGTAGATTAATGTTTGACATTTTACTAGTAAGCTGCTTTTGCTTATTGGCTCTTTATTTCCATGTATCGCGTTTAAATCGAAACGCATTTTAAATTCGTGAAAAACCATAATTGAGATAGTTTATTATAATTGTGATAATTGTGAAAAATTGAAATAGTTTAATACTAAATAGAGAGTAAATAAATAAATATTTTCTAATTTTTTTTTTCTATAAAAATGATCGCCTAAAGCCATTCAAAAAGCGAGAAATCTCAATCTCGAAAATGTGAAATAACTTTCTCGTATACTCGCAACAAAACAAAGTTTAAAACAACCACAAAAATCGCAAGTACAGAAAGTAAGTAGATGAATGTAGGAAGTCGCTTTGGAAAACGTTTATTTTTATTTTTACATGACTTGATTTTACTCTTTTTATTTTGAAAAATTTGAATCCAACAAAACTCACATTTCGCGTGCTTCTCTTGCATCGAAATATTCAAATTTATGCGAATTTAATGCATTTCTAACGACTGAAAATATCAAAAGTTTATTAAATTTAAATTCAATTTTCATTATGCAAAACATTGTTAAAAATTTTTTTGTAAAACAACTAAAATAAAGTGCGTGAGTAGAGATTATTTAATCAAAATGAATTTAGCAATGAAACGCTTTAATTTATTTGATAAATGCTTCTTAATTTTAGGCTTCAGTTAGTTTTTTTCAAGCAATGATAAAAAATCAGCTCCGAAAAGCGAACTTTATTGCAATGCAGAAAACTATAATTTTGCTCTTCATTATTGCACTCATTCATTTTTTTTGTTTTTGTTTCATCGTTTGCCGAATGTTTCATATCGTCTTTCATTTTGGAAATAAATAGTCAATTTCAGAATGGTTTGCGATTATTATCATTTAATAAGATAGCAAAACAACAACATTAATTTCAGAAAATCAATTTCCTTATCATTTGTATCTTAATTTTGCTAAAAAACTTTTTAAAAGGAATAATTGATTATACGTTAGAATTGTGAGACTGATCAATACCTTTTTTATATATGCTTGCTGGCAATCTATCCAAGTTACAGGTATTTGAAGCAAACGACATTCTGTGAAATCGTTTGTCAAAAATACATTCACGCTTCATTTAACTGCGTATACTTTTTTTGGGTGAGGATACGATTATTATTCAACCAAAAGCGTGAAACGTGTTGAAAATTCATTTTCTATTTTTCTATGAAACTATTTTCTCCATATTTTGATCGCGTACACGCGATACGCTTTCATTTTTCACGTGATTCTGCATGTTTTTTAGCTTAAAATCTGTGTAGAAAATATCTCAATGTGAATATATTTTGTTGAATGCACGAATAGATACGCACAGCACTTAAAAAGAATCTTTAATGTATTTCGTCGAAAATAGCTGCGGTTGTCATTTTAAAGCTGACAACATAATAGAAATTATAGAAATGCTATTTAATGCGTTTTTATTCAATTCATTCTAAAATGAGCTCATTGTGCTTTTAGAATCAATGCTAACAAAAAGAATAATGTTTATATATCAAGTAGAGAAATTCCAAGTTTTTGGATTTAGTTCTTGATTTTTGAATAAAAATTCAGATTTTCACCAAGATCATATTTATCAGCTCTTCGATATTTTCAATAAATTATCAATGATCATTGCCTTTCGATTCATAGTTTCATCTTTTGATTTCTGTGTTGACTAAAAAGCTTGGTCTATTAAGCGTTTGCAAACACCTTGTTATTTAACTTTAAACTGCGTTCGTTAATTTATTGCTTTTCAGGCAAGTAAAGCATTCTTTATATTGCTTTTCTCAGAGAAAGTTTCATTTCATGGCAAAAAATGTTTTTGTTTCCGTTCATCTGATTTTTTTTTTAGAAGAGGAAATCATAGATTTTCTGTTTTTTAAATAAATTTTTTGTCAATTTGTGCAAAAAAGCGTTTTTTTTTGCAATTATAAATAAGTTTTCCTTAAAAATTCTTGAACAAAATTAAAATTTTGATAAAAAGCTAGAAACTGATTTAAAATATTCAATTACGGAGCAAAAAATCATTAAAATTGAAGTTCATTGAATCACACTAATATTCAAAATTTAATATTTGAGATTCTATGAGATTTTTATTCAAATCAGAAGCAGTACAAAAAAGAGAGAATGCGCTTTCAGTATGTGGTATTCATTAATATAAATCACATTTCTCGATATGAAAATAAATGAAACGAACATGAATGAAGAATATTCCACGAAGAATTTTCTAATTTTTCCAAGTAAGGTATTGCAAAAAAGTGACCATTAGCGAGGTAGTGAAAAACAATTTTTCATCGCTGATGGTATCTTCATGCAGTGAATCGGAAGAATAGTTTTGGCTTAACGCAAGCAGAACAATTAGAGCAACTGTTGCACAACAATTTCCTTTTTGCAAACCTGTTGGCACACTTCATTATATAACTCCGTTTAAATGTTTTGTTTTGTTGTCAAATCTCAAGCTTTAATTTTTTATAATACTTTTCATTAAGATTATTGGTTCTATTTAGATAATTCTATTTTTATTATCGCTTCGAATTTTTACTAATGCAATTAGTCAGTTTTTTTTTGTTTAACTTTTCTTTTGATCAAAAACTAAGATTATTTGCAGTTTGTTTTTGAGAACTTTGAAAAACCTTTTTCTGTTCATCTTATATTATTGAGAATGAAAATAATCCACGAAATTATGTGTATGCAACTTTAAGATCATAGGCCAAATAAGAACCCTACATAAATGAATGAATTTTATGAGTTTTTTTATTATTATTTGTTCTTTTCTTTTCTGCTCAATGATCTGAAACGAATCTAGTACTTTAATAAGAAGCTTAACATTGTCATTTTTTTCAAAGAGAAAAATGCAGGCCAAAAATCTGACCTAGATAATTGTATCCAATGCAATTACATCGAGTAGAAGAAAAGAAAGTTTTTTCAATAAAATATTAAACATATCTACAAGAATACAATTGAATTTGAATTTGAATTTATTTCTTTTAATATGGTAATACATAACATGTTGTATTCCATTGTTTACAAAGAGTTAAAATGAT
>NCKU01002705.1:0-17939 GCA_003675995.1 Dinothrombium tinctorium | reverse complement strand
CTAGTGAAATTAATTTTTTATTTTATATTTATTTTCATTGCTTTTGAAATTAATTTTTACATTTTTAATTTCAATTTATTTATTACTAATAAATTATTAGTAAGAAAATTTAGCTTTTTACCTATTCTTACATTATCAACATTTAAAAAAATCACATTAATCAACTTAAGTCATTGTGAAAATTTTCAAAATTATTGAATGCAGTGGTCAAAAATATTAAAGCGAACATAGTGGACATTTCGAAAGTTAACTTACGGAACTGTTAGTGAATTTAAAGAAAAACTTAAAAAACAAAGCAATCATTTCATTACTTTTTATAAATTTTTTGCCGATAATTTTTTGTAATATTAATACATTCATCATGTTGATTATGTTTACAAAATTTAAAATCAATCGCAACGAAACCATTACCAGAGTTTCCTTGTTAGTATCATAACTTAATTCTTTCATTTTAATTTCATTTTTACCACGTTCTCAAATTTCTGAAATTTTGTATTCATCCATATTTTTAAAATTTAAACTTTTTTGAATTTTTGAAAAGTTTTAATTTTCAGAACTAAAGCGAAGAGAAGAAAAGCCACATTTAAAAGAAAATCCCTGAAGGCGAAGAACGCGATTATGAATTATGTTCGTTGCGATCGAAGCTTGAATTCGACGAAAACATTGAAAACAAATGCGTGAAACGAGTGTTAAAAAGCGAATGGATTACAAATTTGAGTTTGTAAAGAAGTGATCGTTTCACGAAACAAAGCGATGGCACATAAATTGAATTTGAAGCGAAAGTGTGTGGCAGAGTTTTCGGGAAACTCGTCGCCGGCCAACAGTAAGAAAAATAAACGCAGCAAAATAGAAGAATTAAGTGATGACAGCGATTCGCTGGAAATAAGCTTCGAGAATTCGAATCCCAGTGTGAATAAGAAAGCCGACATCGGTTCGAAGTTAATGCAAAAAATGGGTTATCGCGAAGGCAAAGGTTTAGGAAAGCACGAACAAGGTCTGGTGGACGTGATTGAGACCTCAACTCAGAAAGGAAGACGCGGTTTAGGCTTTAAGCATCAAGAAATCGCATTCGATCCTGACTTGAAATGGGATCCCGATCTCGAAAGTCAATATGTCAGCGTTGAAGAAGCGGTCGATTGGTGTCCTGGGTGTATGGATGAACCGTACACAACCCAAGAGTTGAAAGCGATGATTGTTGTTGGTCCTAAAAAGCTAACTATTGATGACGAGTTTGATTTCTGTGAACAATCGGTTGTGCGAAATGTGTGTGCGTGCAAAAGTGTTTTCGATCGTTTGAGTGGAGTCGAGTTGCGAAATGCTCGTTCCATGTCGAATCCTTTCGAGACAATCAACAAAAGTATATTTCAAAATCGTGCGGCGCTGAAAATGGCAAATTTAGATGCAGTTTGTGATTTCATGTTTACTGATCCTAAAGACGAAAATGGCATATCAGTTCTTAACTCACACGAACTTCTCTATTTTGCGGATATTTGTGCAGGTCCTGGTGGCTTCTCTGAATACATTCTATGGCGTAAAGGTTGGGAAGCGAAAGGTTTTGGTCTGACACTCAAAAATGAAAACGATTTCAAATTGGGCGAATTTTTATCAGGCACTCCTGAAACATTCGAACCACATTACGGTCTAAATGGAGTGAACGGTGACGGTAATATTTACAATCCAAGAAATCTGGTCGAATTTCGTGATTTTGTGCTTCAAAACACTGATAAGAAAGGTGTGCACTTTGTGATGGCAGACGGTGGCTTCTCAGTAGAAGGAGAAGAAAACATCCAAGAAATTCGTTCTAAGCGACTCTACTTATGTCAATTCGTTTGTGCCTTGTCAATAATCAGATCGGGAGGACATTTCGTTTGCAAGCTTTTCGATGTGTTCACTCGATTTAGTGTAGGATTAGTTTATCTAATGTATAAATCGTTTGAGAAAATAGCCATACACAAGCCAAACTCTAGTCGCCCAGCAAATTCTGAGCGATATTTGATCTGCAAAGGGAAATATGAGGACACGACAAGTGTCGAGAATTTTTTATTTGAGCTTAATTGTCAACTAGACATAATGGAGAAAAACAAGGACAGTAATGACATTTTGGAACTTGTTTCAATCGATGTGCTCAAAAACGACGCAAATTTTTTCCGCTACATTTACGATTCAAACACTAAAATTGGTGAGCGACAAATTCACTTCTTATTGAAGGTGAAAGCGTTTGCAGAAAATTCTGAATTGAAAGAGGTGCGACAAGCGGAGATGAAAAAAGAGTGTCTTGCATATTGGAAGATACCAAATAAAAGTCGAACCGCTCAACAAAGACCAGATCCGTTGACCAAATTCACCGAGCTAACTTCAAAGAAGTCACAAGTTGCTCGAAAATCGAATATTGGCAACAACGGTTATTTAACTTATAAGCCGCAATTGCTCTTAACGGAAAAATTAAAAGAATTGGAATATCCGTGGAGTTATAAATGCATGGTTATCGCAACAGACGAAACAAATTCAAATGATCGCGGATTTTTCCTTGGACTCGGAGGACAAGTGATTTATTTCTGGAACGGCTCGAGTTCGAGCAAATGGACGAGAGTCGATATCAAAATTGAATTGCCTTCGGAAACATTGATTTACGGAGAGAAAGTTCAAGAGTGTAGGGGCGAAGGTAGATCCCAAATGCATTCGATTGGATTGCATATAATAGACGCTTTGTTTTTGGGTGGTAAAGATGTGCGACATTTGAGCTTCACTGATCGAATCGCCATGTCGAATAAATTGATCAAAGCAGTAACGAAAACGTCGTTGCAAAATCGAGCTGTTGTTCGCGCGAAAAAACTCTATGATTTGTACGAAATGCAGAAACTCTACGATGACTTGGACATGAAAGAATTGAAATCAACAATGCGCAAAGAGCGTCTTTGTCATCAACTCGATTACAAACATTTCATTGTTCCTGCCGGTGTTCTTCTGTTCAACACAATTCGCAAACCGTGGAGTTGTAAGATAAGCAATTCGACGGGAAAATTTTATTACTTCAATTACGAGAAAAAGAGCGGCTCAGTATTCGAGTGTCCAAACGATGCCATAGCTGATTTTGAGTACACATTTTCGACGAGTCTTTTCTGGAAATGGTACAACGATAATTACTTAGTGGAAAGCGAACCGATTGAAGAACCGTCACACGTTACCAGAAACATATTAAGTCAACATTTGAATAAAGTCTTATCAAGGTAAACCAAATTCTATTTTTCCACATTTTTGTTCTTTAAAAAAAATTGAATTAAAAACTATGTTTTATAATCGATGAGCGGTGCATTTAATTTGAATTAGAACTCGCCTCGAATTGCGATCAAATTGATTGACTTCGAATTGAATCATCTTTAATTGACAAAATACAAATTGCTGAACGAGTTTTCAAAAAGTAAATTGTAATGAAATAGCAAAAAATTGAGCGAAACTCAAAAATCAAATTGCAAAAAAACGTTTTGTCAAATCTTTTTTGGTAAGGCAAAAATGATGAATAATTTTGATGTCCTTTGAAAAATATTGGCTGGTATTGGGTGCGATTTTAAACATCATTCAACATGATTACGTAATGCAAGTTTTCGCTCGACAATTCTGTTACGTTCAGACATTCTCCATTATTTTTCGAATCATTTACCTTCTTCATAGCTTCTGGTAAACGATACTCTTCTGCGATGATGCATTTGATCGCTTGCGCTGGTAATGCGTTAGGTGAATAATCATCTCCGATGGTTTTTAAATCTGAATTCACCACTTCACCATAATTTCCGAAATCCAGGAAATACACTTTACAACTTTCTTTGCCAATTTCGGTGATCATTGCTCGATACCATTCAGCGTCGGTTTCACATTTAGCCAAACAATACATGCCAACTTTAGGTGAATTGATTGGTTTGCCGCGTGCTACTTCATCCTCCATTCTTTCCACCAATTGTTTCGCTATGTCGTAATGCGAAATTCCGTATATTATCCATTCGTCTTCAGGATCCTGATACACAACCAATATTTTTCCATCTTTAATGTTCGCACGCGGCAGTTTGGCGAATAACTCATCGACTGAATCTTCTTCTAATTCACTTTCAAACGTAATTAACATTTCTTTGTAAGCATTCAGGTACGATTTGAGTGATACATTGCAAGTGATGTCTTGCTCGGTCACTTTCATTCTTGCGGATGCTTCATCTTCTTTAAAATTAGTTATGCATATAGAAACCTCGATCGGATCTTCGCAGTTAAGCTGTTTCAACGCAGATTTGCTGAATGGAATCATAACTTTGGCGAGGGCAAACAAAGATGGTATTGAGAAAAATTCTTCAGGTAATTTGTACACTGAATCAACTGTATCGATTATGCCTGTGTCTAGATACAAACAAACATAGCTACCGTCTTCGTTCAACTTCATGATAAATGCTCTATTCCATTCTTTTTCGCTCGATTGAACCGCAACTATTTTACCTACTTTCGCATTTTTCAAACGCTCAGAATCTTGAACATTTTTGAAATGAGTGTCGAGTCTGGCCGAAATATCACAGAATGATTGCACATCAAGCAATAAACAATATTTGAAATTTTCTAAATCGTGAATATTCGTAATCATCGCGTTAACAGTTTTGCCAACTTTTATTTTCTCAATGTAAGAAGGAATATTAAGTTGTTCATCTTCCTTTTTTGCGAGTGCATTCTTCAATCTAGACGCAAGTGGACTCGAACGAAGACCCGGGACACTAGGATAGCGCTTCGGACCAGTCACTTCTATCGAAGGAGGAGGCTGTGGCGAATTAGAGTCCCGAAGACCCTGAATACTTGGATAACGCTTCGGAGCAGTCACTTCTATCGAAGGAGAACTCTTACCGTCCTGAATACTTTCAGGAACTGATTGTTCGCTTGGCTGAGGTTTCTCTTTTTTCAAAGCAGTTTGTTGAATTCTTGCTTCTTCAAGTTGCGTAGATGGCCCAAACGCATGTTTATTTTTTACCAAATAATCGCTTAAACTTCCGCGAGAACCAAAAAGATCGACAATGTAAATGCCATGATCGCTGCGATCAAATACTCGGCATTCATTAAAATCTTTTCGCTCGATAACTAAGCTGAAATCTTCCAAAGCTGCAGAGCTCCATTCTAATCCAATAGGCTTTATGTCGCGGGTTTTGCAATGGATGGCTAATATCGGCACATCGCACAAAGAAGGTGGAAGAGGTCGCAATTTATCTATATCAACGAACTCTTCGTTTCCAAAATCGATAAATTCAATAAGGAATCTGTCCTCACTTTTCTCGAGCACTCTTGCTCGATACCACAAACCATCGCTTTCAAATAAAGCTGCGCAATACTGTCCAACTTTAAGTTTTATTGCGTCTTTCCATATTGGTATTTTTGAACACTCATCGCACAATCTCCTGGTCATACTGCGAGCTAAATCTGCATCATCTGTTTTTTGAATGAAAAAATTTTCAGGACTACTTCCAAAAGTGAGAACGAAACCAAAAACATCACCAATTTTCAACGACCTTTCTTTAACCTTCTTTTCGGTGTGACTGAAAGGAGTATGCAATTCTATCTCTTTGTAGTCGTTACTGATATGAACTGTAATATTTTCTCGGTTATTAATGTATTCAACAGCGTATTTGTCGACTTGATCTTCATTATAGACTTCTTTTTCGTTGCTTGTTGAATGTGAAGAGTCATGTGATGAAGCTGATGATTGAGCATAAGTATCGGATGATTTAGTCGAAGCATATCGTTTGGCAGAAATGTTATCACCGCCTTCATTTACATTAGCTTCGTATTTGTTTGAGATTTCTTTGACAGGTTTCCCTAATTCTTTGGCACAATCTTTCTTATGGCGAAACCAATGATTAATTTGACACGTTTTACTGCAATAAAACGCTTGTCGACATTTTACACACAACTTAAAACCATCAGTGACGAGTTTTGCACAAGAAGAACAAGATATATCGTCCATATCAGGCATGTCCTCAATCGGATTTAAAATACAATTTTCAGCCATAATTACATGCAAATGTTCGACGAAATCGGGCCTCAAGCAAGTATTGCAACGCTGATCTCGTGTGTCAAAAATTTGAACAAGTTTGTCCAAATTTATTATTTTCTCAATAAAAGACGCGTATTCTCTTGGTTGCTTGAAATTTGGGTTTGAATTTTTGCTTGTTTCAGTTCCAGGCCCACTTACTGGATGCAATTTTTTTGCTAAAAATAATTTTTGAAAATCATTAATAACATGTTCGAGTTTCGCGATTTAAAAGTGATTTTAGTAAACTGAAGTATCTTAAAAATCAAAAATATACTTCGAAAGAATTTTTTTTCTTTTTGTAATACAAACCTCTAACTAACTTGACATGTGTGGGCTCGTCGTCTTCACTACTGATCGTAGCTACCCAAATATCATTAGAGTCATCAATGCCATTGTGCTTTGAAGCAACATTAGCATTCACATCGCTTCCAATCGTTCTTTCTTTGCGCTCCTTTTCACCGGTTTTATTCGCGAAATTAACACGAAAATAATAAGGCGCCCGTTTGTCGAGCGCTTGCAATGCTTCAGAAGCTTCGCGCGTTGTTTCGAAATCGATGAATGCATACGAGAAATTGTCTCGTGCAATGCCCACATTTTTCGAGCGCAGTAATTTAACATTGGTCGGTTTCGGACAGCCGAGCGACGTCAAGGCACATCGCAAACCAGTATCGGTCATTTCGCTCGGTATTCGAGTAACGTACAGACGCAAGAGATTGAACTCGCGCTGCTGCTGTTCGTGCAGTTGCTGTCTCACGGACGGTGGCAAATAACGCGATGGCATCCTGGCGCCCGGTCCCTTGTCGTAAGAATTAAAATTTAACGAATTATAGTCGGCTTCCATTGGATTAATGTCCCAATTAAGTTCTTCTAAAGCCATCCTTTGCGAAAGTGGAGAACGCAAAGTAATTAAATTATTTATTGAAAAAATTTGCAAAACATAAACAATGAATTATAATGAATATAAAGAGAAATGCAGCGAAAATGAAAAATGCTTGATTCGATAGATTACCTGTGGCAGTCAAAGTGCAAGGCGTGAAGACCAGACTTAAGTCGGATTAAAGTGGAAAATGAATGAAATTTGCAAAATGTTTGCGTTTCGACGGCCTTTAAATCACCGTTTGCTCAGAAAACGCTGCTTTCGACAATTCGCGCTCAAAAGGCGGCGCCAACTAATTACAACTAGTATCGCCATCTGTTCGAACGCCGGCGTTGCTTTTCATTTGATTACACGTTTTGAATTCGAAACGAATTCTAATTTTTTCTCACATTTTTTCGATTAAAAAAAAAAGTAAATTCGTTTGAATTTTCTTTTCTTCGATTTGCAGTTAGTTTAACACAAGTCAACGTTTCGATCACTTTCTTGAATCACAATCGATTTCAAATCATTGACGCCACTAATTATCGTTTCAATTGCTTTCATCCGTTTTCCGTTCTTTTCAAAAACAATGTGTTTATCTTTGATTTATGTTTAAACGTTTGTCGCCTTATTTGTCGCTTATTTATCGTTTAATCATGGAACAAAAGCCGGACGTTGTGTTCGTTTTGGGCGGTCCAGGTTCTGGTAAAGGTACTCAATGCCGTCGAATTGCAAATGTTTGTTTCATTTCGCTTTTCACGAGTTTCAAAAACGATAATCACGTTTTTTTCGTTTTTAAAGGACTACAATTTTGTTCATCTGTCAGCGGGTGATTTATTACGCGAAGAACGCAATACACCGAATTCGCAGTACGGTGAATTAATCGAGAATCATATACGTAATGGTACCATTGTTCCGGTCGCCATCACTTGTAGTTTGCTTGAGAATGCAATGAATAAGAATGTTGCGAAACGTGCAGCTGAAGGTGATACCAACTTTGGCAGTGGTAGATTCCTAATCGATGGATTTCCGCGAAATATGGATAACTATGAGGGTTGGCAGAAGCAAATGGCTGATAAAGCGAACGTGCGATTTGTTTTATATCTTGAGTGTCCACAAGAAGTGTGTATGGAGAGATGTCTAAAACGTGGACAAGCAGGCAGTGGACGTTCGGATGATAATGAAGAATCGATGCGTAAACGTTTGGTGACATATTTCACTCAAACACTACCAATTATTGAATTATGTGATAAGTCGAATCTAGTGAAGAAAGTTCCCGCTGCCTGTTGCGAAGAAGAAGTTTACAATGCGATCAAAACAATCTTTGAAGAGTATTATCCAAAAGTTTAATAACTATGTAAAATAGTGAAAGATAGTGCATTTATAACATTTTATTCGATTTTGAATAGACATTATTCAAGCAAGATAATACCAACTTTTAGCTACTTGTCAAATCAATACATAATCGTTTCTATTGTGTGAAGTAAAATGCTTAAATTTATTTACAGTTACATAAAGCTAATGAATAGGCAATTTAAGTCAATAGTAACTTCTTAAACAATAATATTCATCAATTTTAACGAACTTACTTTTTACTCTGTTTTTTACCACTCTTTCCATTTTTGTTCGACTTATTCTTGCGTTTTTTATTCAATTCATTTTTAGGCTTATTCTTTCCTCTTTGAGTTTTAGACGACTTTTCCTGGCTTTGTTTTCCCTCTTCTGCACTGCGTTTCTCTTTCCTCTGTTTCTCTTTACCTTTCACTTGTTTTTCTTCATTCTTTGTGTCCACTTTTTGTTGTTTATTGCTCTCGTTTTTCTGAACTTTACTCTGACTTTTTCGTTTCTTGCCGCTTTCGACAACTTTCGACGATTTTTGCTCATTGACTGCTTCCTCTTCATTTAATTTACTGTTCTCATTTTCTTTCCGAGCATTTTTATTATTGACTTGGTTTGATTTCTTTTCGTAATTGACGTTTTCTTTTCCCGACTTCGCAGGCACTTCATCGATCACATCGACTACCTTATCTTTTATCTCTTGTGGGGCTTCAATTAACTTATCATCTTGCTTCTCATTAATTCGCTTATCCTCCAATTGTGATTTGCTTGCTTTGTTTTTACTTGGCTTTACCGATTGATACTTGGCTTTACGTTGCTTCTCTTTTTGCTTACTCTCTACTTGTATGCTGCTCTCGGTTGTCTCTACTGTCTCTACTTCTAAATTTTCTGCGTCTTCAATCACATTTTCGGCCACTTTTAAACTTTCGCTTTCGCGTTGCTTTCGCTTGTAGTACTTATCTGCTTGTCGATTGCTCTTCTCTTCCACCGAATTACTTTTCTTATTCACCTTTTGTTTTTGGAAAACGATGATTGAAAAACTTCATTTTTAGCTATCGATAAGAGAATTAACTTACCTCACTTTTCGCTTCAATCAGCAAAAATAGTGAAAGTAAAGCACAAATGATCAAAGTGAATTTCATTTTGTTGGCTCAACAAAATACTTCGCACTTAAACCT
Organism: Dinothrombium tinctorium; assembly: GCA_003675995.1. Taxonomy (NCBI): domain Eukaryota; kingdom Metazoa; phylum Arthropoda; class Arachnida; order Trombidiformes; family Trombidiidae; genus Dinothrombium; species Dinothrombium tinctorium. Next base: position 8,515 of record NCKU01002705.1, on the reverse strand, counting down.
GAGGCTAAATCAGTGTTAATATACTTGAAATAATTTTAATCTCATTTTTATCATTCGTTTAGTTGGAAATTATCGAAACTCCTCCCTTTTAAACCTGCAAACAGTTGAAAGATAAATTTGACGTTTTAAAAGTTAAAATTCGTTATCTCTGCTCGTTCAAAAACACTTCATCTCATTGTTAAGTATTGACGTTAAAAACCACTTGAAAATAGAAAGCTGCGATCATCAGCAACATGTGATATTTGCAAAAATACGGTTTCAAAGTAATTTCATTAACTAAAATAGTATTCCTATAAGAAAGCGTATTAATCACAAGATTTTATAGATTTCAATCTTAGAATTTGAAGAGATAATTGAACTTGGAATCATATTTACTTTTCATTTTTAAGAAATGATTCATATTTTATGAAACATTTAAGCATCCAAAAGCAAAGAGATTATTTGATAAATTTCCGCACAGTGTGGCTGCGTAATCATGCATGAATGTACAAGCAAATTACACACGTTTTTTATCGTTTAAATATAACATTAATTTTAGCATCCTGCATTGGTTAAGTCATTGTTTACTTAATTTCAGGCATAATATTTGTCTAATTGATGTAAAAAATTATGGGATTTCATCAGCTTAATAGTTATTTATTGACGTAATCTACGGAAATTGATATAAATTGAAATTCGTATTCGATAAATTCAGCTATCAAAACACGTAAATCGAGCTAAAAATATCAAATGGTTTTAAAACAAAGATGAATCGTATTTACAGTTTTTTATCTTTTGCGTTTAAAAGTAAAAAATTTTAACAATATATGAAATACGTTAGTTTCATAATGCGACAAACTTTCGACTTTGATAAATCAGAGTTAAGTGTTAAAAGTGTTAAACAATTTTGAAATGAATCGGATGCTGTTTGCCTCCAACTAGGGAGAAAATTAAATACAAATCAAAATTCTTAAACACGTTTTAATTTGCTCAAACTCTTGTTTGAAAACTTAAAAGCAAAATCTTTTCCAAAACCCCTTATACATCGAAGCCGTTAAAAACATTTTCAAAATGAAAACGAATAACGAAACCAAAATCAACCCAATTTTCGTGAATTACTATCCAAAACTCCATTTATGTTTCATAAAATTGTTCATTCACTTATTATCTTATCAACTCTGTTTATATTTTTAGGTTCATTTGAAAATATGTTATTTGCTCACACGTGGATATTTTGTGGATATTTTTAAAAGCAAATTAATCATAAGATTTGTTGCTTTTATTTTTGAATTCGATACTAAAGTTATCTTAATTATTATCATTAAAAAATTTTTTAAATCGAAACTTGAGTTCATCTTGACAAAAATTCAAGGCAAATTGAATTTCATTTTTTAACAATTGATTAAACACAGTTTTAGGTTTGTTCTCAATTAATTTGTTAAACAATCGTAAAATTTATTTACGATTTAGTCCTAAGATGAGGTTAGATTAGGTGAGACTAGAAGAAAAGAAACTAAATTAGTCCATTTACATATTCTTTTTAAAATGCCATATAACATGAAAACAATTTAATTCATATCTTTATTGAATTCAAATTAAAGTACAATTTAATGTTTATCCTCCGATTTTATTATCTCAATTGAACGTTTTAAACCTCCAACTGATTCAATACTATGAATGTCTATAATTGGATTTTCAGTTGAACAATTCATCTTTATTGGTCTCGGTACAACATAATAGTGCTCGAAGCAACTGGTTATGTAAAATGAAATCTGATCAATTCTTAGCAAGTTATTAAGTTGTTCGTCATTTCCCATTGCATCACTTGATTCGATGATTTCGTCGCGTCTTTTTCTGAAATTAATCGTTTGCTTATTAGTTGCGACTGTTTTTTCAAAATTTTTCATCCATATTATTATATTTTTTGCTAATTCATTTTGTTTTTCATTCTAAAAATAAGGAAATTTTGCTGCGAATAAATATTCTTTTTGACTTACTTGGTCAGGATGTATTTTCCTAATAACTCTGCTGTATTCATATTTAGCTTTATCCAAACCCGACTTTTGTAAGGCTTAAAATTCTTTGATTTATACTTTTAATTGTAGCTTAACATTTCGAATGTTTGAATTAAACTGAATGTTTTTAATGTTATAATGAGCTTGAATTGCAAAGCAGGATACTCTCAAAATTCAATAATATTGAAATGTTTTAGTTTTTGAAATGTTAGCTCTAACCAATTCACACTTTTTTCGTTTGATCGAGAAAACTTATTGATTGATTGGCGAAATTCGTCCGGTATATATACAAAATTATCCATTTCAATTCTACAGATTTTAACAGAAAACAGAGGATAACTTTTGATTGCGTAATCGTACGTCGAGTTATTGTAAAATATTGACAAACATAAGCTGGTTAAAACAAGGTATAAATGTTTGGTAAATTTCTATTACATAATGTGATAATTTAAATTAATTTTCCCATAGACAAAGTTCATTTTTGTTTATTTTTGCTATATATATGGCGCTTGCGGCGCCGCTTCAATATGATTATTTGAAATCTCATAATAAATTTAGGTGCATTCAAGGCCTCTTTGAAAAAATAAAGGAGAAATTAATTACATAGTCATCGGATAGACAATTACGAAATGATCAAAGAAAAGCGCACGATGCAGGGGAAACAAAGAAACATTGCTTTCTATGCAGCTGTGGCAGGTTTAGATAGGAAAGTTTTGTTAATAAACGCATCCGTTATCGTCTAGATGATACTATGCCTCTTCATCACAAGGTAAAGAAAATAACAGATTCGAGGAGCTTGAATGATTTGAAGTATGGTTAGGATCGTCGTAGCATAAAGAATCGCGTTATCAAGCTTTTTCAATATTATAATCTTATAACATTTGATTATGAGCGTGGATTATAATGATTATGAGCGTGGATTTGCAAGAGAAGGCTCAGCTTGACCAATTTTGTGTGGATTTTTTTCGAAGTCAATATACAGAATTATAACCGATTCAATTTATATTCTATTATTATACAAAGAGGTTTATTTGAAAGATAAAAGAGGATTTTGTTATATTATAAATAAAATTAGTTTGTTTTTTATATTTTATGCTTGCTTCTTTCATTAATTTTAAGCAAAGTCAATTCGATAGCTTTACTTTAATTATCTGAATTATAATTTGAACATAAGTTTTGTGCTACTTAACTTTCATTAAAGGATACCATTGCTTGAACACTTTCGGCAATTTTGTTTGAATCAGTATTATAATTATGTATATATTTATATAATATATAATAATTATGTTTTATATTATAATATGAACTATATTTTTATATCAAATTATAATTATTTTGTCATAAATATAAAATATAATATACATAAATTTTTAAATATTTATTATATTTTTATATTTTATATGAGAAGATAAGGGGGTGAACCTGAACATTATACTGTATTTAGAGCCTTTAAAATAGTAAAACCAAAAATGATTAAGTATGGATTAAAAAAGTTATTAGTTATCGAAAAATGTATCACTTTGTGAACGCCCTGTAGAATAAATGCATTATTACATGATTTATTTTATTAAAAATGTTTTTGCTTAAAATGAATAAATAAAAGTTTTACTTCGTTTAAAGCATAAATTAAAAGACTAAAAGGTGAGAGTCTAGACTGGATGAATATATTCAGAGTTTGTAAAATTTCATTCACTTTTAGTGTTGATTTTCAATTAAAATTTGTTTGCAATAAAAAATTTCAATTGTTAATAATTTTTTATTTTGTCGCTGTCAGAGCGGTTTTACTCGGAAACGGGAGCGGAGAAAACGCAAAACACGAAAAGTCGGGAATAGAGAATAAAGAGAATTCGATTTTTTTATTGAACGTCGTTCGCGTTACAAGGCGAGACTAGGAATGAGAATTCGAGTGCGGCTTGCACTGTTTTTGTACTGTACTCGCGCGTGATTTTCGCGCGTTCAAAACCCGTATGTGTTTTATCCCCCGGCCGCTTATCGAGGCCATCCCATTTGAAAACTGGGGCCATGAAGATCGGTTGCCCAGTAAATCTGTGGCTGTTGATCGCCAGCTACTCTGTGGCCTCCTGGTTATTGCGTAAGAAGATGCGTATTTGGTGGGACCGTGTCTCCATCCCAAGGTGTGGAAGGCCAAACCACACCGCGATCCCATGTTCCCGGCGGAGCGCCCGATGAAAATCGTGCTCGTTTTCGTTGGGCGGAACGTCAAGGATGATCTTCGCATGAGGCGCTGTTTCGTGGGTATCGCCGCCACAAGTACGCCACCCGTCTGCATAATCTCCCGTCCATCCGTCGCGGACGTAAAATGTCGGCCAGTTGCGATCGACCCAGGTGAGTCCATTTCGTGTGCGTGTTGAAATGAGCGGCATTTTCGATGAGCGGTTTCCGAGACGAACGAAACTTGCGTTAATGGTTCGACCAGGTCGTCTTCGGGCAAAGGCCGACTCGACACCTCTCGAGTACGGTAAACGGTCAGTCGCGACGAATGTGAGGTCACAACTTCGGTAAAGACGGGCCGCGGGGTCCTGCTGTTACCCGTACGACTCAATTGCTATGTCCGGGCCCGACTTTGGCCTCGATAGTATACCGACCGTCCCATAGCGGCGAAAATTTCGTTTTGATCGGGTGAGTGTCTTGATTTCGGACGAGAACAAAAGCTCCGGTCTTAAATTTTGATGGGACATGAGTAACATCATAACGGCGTTTTCGGGTAGCCTGCTGTTTTCTTGACCGTCCAACGGCCAGTCTGCGTTCGCATTCTAGATCTACCGAAGCGGAACATTCATACCAGTGTAGCCATTCGGGTGCGAGCCCAGTAGCAGTGTGAGGTAAAAAAACGTTTGTGATGTTTTTGTAGAGACCTGGTTTATAACCCCTGCAGGTCATCCAAGTCCTGTTAAAGGTTATTCAGGGCTTCTTCATGCGCCATTTCATTGGGTTATAAAACGGCAGTTTTAAAAAATAAAATAGTTTATTAAAAATTTTAATATAAAAAACTTACAATAACCGCTTCAAAATCGCATCTCCTCGATCTCCAAACTGCAGTTGTGGCAATGGTTGCCATTCGCTGTGGCCTTAAAATTCGGCTCACAATCTATGCGCATTTGTTGCAAGCACCTTAATTCGATTGTGCTTTTCGAGAAGGCACACGCATTCGAATTCATCGTTGATTCCGACGGTAATTCAGAGTTTATATACCTTAGCTTTCGGATTTTTTGAAGCCCGCATTAAGGACCACTTGAACATGCAAAAATTTACCGAAAAAGATCGCCGAATTTTTCAAGTACCCAATTTCACCTAATTTTTGAGTATGATACTTGAATTTTGTTTCAAACGAATATCCGACAAATTTCAAGTTGCCCATTTTTGAGAATTAATTTTGGAAATATTTTGACATAAATTTGTTAATTATTATATGATCAAATTGCAAATCGTATTTTGCGATCAAAAAAGAATAAATATTTAATTATTTACGATATATCGAATGATTATTAATAATGAATCCACGACTCTTCTCTTTATTAATAAATTTACGTCAAAGTAAAAATGTCATAATTAAATATATTAATCTAAATAAAATTACATATTGATAAATTACTGTTTCAAACAAAGTTTCGATTGAAACATCGGTTCGTTCTGCTTTATTGCCACAGTCAACGGTTGTTCAGTAGCTTCGATTAAATTGTTTGTCAAGCCAATATAAGTTTTCAGATAATTCATAATCATTTCATCCGATACATTTTGATTTGAATTGTTGTTTCGTGTGATAAACCATTTAAAGAAATGAATAAACGCTTGCTTCCATCGTTTTATAATTTCAAATTCATCTTTGTGTATTTTAAACTGTAAATATTTGTTATTATCAACTGTTATTAAACTAATTGTGCCTTGTTTGCGCTCGTTCCACTTTGAGCCCGCAAAAAGTAATAAACTCAATGGCGAAACCAGAGTTGCTTCTTTCACAGTTAATCTTTTTGTTTCTTTTGAATAAAAACTATGGAAGTAAACAGCAAATGACAAAAAATTGTCCGAATTTGGTGTTTTTTGAATGTTTAAGTCTTCTGACATCCATTTGAGAACACAATCGGAAACACCGCGAATCGTTTTACCGCTGTTTACATCGAATCCACCGATTTTATTTTGCTTCACTTTTCCTTTAATCTTTTCACCAAATCTTAAACGAATTACATTAGGATATAATCCACAGATTAATGCAAGTTTTATTAAATGCACTGAGTTTGAGTGTTCAACAAGAAGGAAATTTGCATCTCTAAAATGTCCGCTGAATAGATTTTTGATCTCCAAAGCGGAGTTTACTGCTGGTTCGTGAAGTCGATTTTCAGCACAAAAACCTAAAGTATTTGATCCCAAAAAGTCATTAATAATGTTCGATAAGACAATGTGATCAGACCAACAATTTTGAGAGAACGATAGTTTTATGTCGCGTAATAGTTTTCGTTCGTCCAATGTTACATCAAAAATGTCTCTTGAATTGCTCATTACTGCGGCAGTATTTAAAACTGAATCTAAACAACCGAACATAGCTGCGTACACAAGACACACTGAGAGACGAGGATGAGATGTGAAATGAACTATCTTTTTTCCAAGTGTAGTGAGATTTTCGTTTTCGTCGAGTACGTTGATTGATTTCAAAACTGAAACTGCAGCTCTGAGTGCAATTAGAGAAGGTGGCTGAGGAACAAGCGACAAAAAATCTTCGGCTTTTTCATTCGGACAGTAAAACTTTGCTTGCAAAACAACACTCTCTAAAGGAGTTCTTAATAATTCAGGTTCGCTGTAATCATCCATTTGATTCTCCATCTCTTCAGAATATAATTTGAAACAATTTCCCGATCGCACTCTTCCTGCCCTACCTTCTCTCTGTTTGGCGTTCGCTTTCGCAATCAAATTGGTACCAAATGTAGATACATTGAGTTGCTTGTTGTAACGCAACTCTTTACATAAACCAGAATCAATTACATGAACAACATCAGGCACTGTTATCGATGTTTCAGCGATATTTGTCGAAAGAACAACTTTTCTCATACCCGGACCAACTTTTTCAAATATACGCTTTTGTTGTCGAGGAGGTAACGATGAGTGGACAGGAATCACATTTAAATAGTTACGACTTCTGTTAATTTGGTTTTCCAATTCGTTTTTAACATCACAAATCTCGCCCCAACCTGGCAAAAAGCAAAGAATGGAGCCATCCTCCATGGTTTGATCAATATGAAGAATTAAATCAACTATCAATTTTTTATTGATTCGCGGATGATTCATTGAAATCTCCTTATAATCATTCTTCCTTAATGCTGTTTTAATATCTGGCAGGTAGTGGTTATGAACTGGAAATAAGCGGCCTTTGATTTCCAGCAGTGGACAGCCATCAAAAAATTGTGAAAACAACTCAGCGTTGAGTGTTGCACTCATGAGGATAATTTTAATGTTTTCATTAGTTCTTATCAATCGCTTTAAAAGCACTAACAAAAAGTCGACGATCACATCTCTTTCGTGAACTTCGTCGATAAAAACATGAGTGACCCCGGAAAGATTAGGATTATTCGCAAGCTTACGAAGTAACATACCTCCGGTACAAAATAATATTGCGCCATTGTCATATTGAGGTGCTACTTTTTGAAAGCGAATTTGATAACCAACCGTTTTGCCGACATCTTTCTCGCCAAATTGATAAGCAACTTGTTCGGAAACGGCCACTGTTGGCAAACGACGTGGCTGCGTGATCACCATTGAGCATTCGGCTCCTTTACCTTTTTCGATAAAATCTTCAAATACAAATAAAGGAATTTGAGTGGTTTTTCCGCACGCCGTTTCGCCAGCGATTACAGTCACTCTATTTTTCTCGATGGTATCAATGATTTTTTGCTTCGAACTATAAATGGGTAATGTAGCGATTTTCTCGCGAAAGTTTCTATATTCAGAATCGATTTGTATCCTTAACTTTCGTCGATTTAAAAATTCAATCAACTGTTTACTTCTTCGCATCAATTGCACTGCGGACGGTTCGACAAACAGTTTGCTTGTAAATATGTTCAACACTTCACCGGCGGTCGCTTCGTCCACCGGTGATCCACCGGTATCGTCGCTGGGTGATTCGTTTTTGACATTCGCCGCATTTGTATTTTGATTCTCCACATTTGCCAAACGTTCATTGATTAAAGGTGCGAGTTTCGAATCGAACTCATTCAAAAACGTATTCAATTCGCATTTCAACTCCGATTTGAATTTACCGATTTCAATCGCGGCCGAATTTCGCAAATAAACTTTGGTTCGTTTTACGAATAAAATACCGCGAAAAGCGGGTAAAAATCTTTTCAAAACGCAGTGATTTCGATTCAAAATTAAGAACATTTCGTGCTTTCGTTTGCTTTTCACTTTTCGCACATTTCTTCACAAACGGCGAGTGCACGTGTTTGTCGAAAACAGCTGTTTCAAAAGGGCGCGTTTTTCAAACACTGTAGCAAAAATGAATTTTCGTTTGTTAG
>NCKU01002704.1:0-17940 GCA_003675995.1 Dinothrombium tinctorium | reverse complement strand
AAAAAAACCATTTTGTAAATAAGTATCATTTAGCAAATGCAAAATGACCTGATAAAACTGAAAATTATTTAAATGTTCATGTTCGGGTTTCCATTGAGATTTAATTTTTTCGAAGTAAAATGACTGATACTTTAATTACTCAGTAATTAAGGCAATTAAGGCTTCTAATCTCATTGGTCCCGTTCAAAAGCTATGTACTAATGTGAGCGAAAAAAATCTTAATAAAGGTAAAGCACACTTCACTAAGAAGTGGAAATTTTTTCTGTCCACAGCAGTATATTCTTATTCGATTATTAGAAAGAAAAAATCCGAGAAATTGAATTATAAACGTTGGTAGAATGACGTTTGGACAAATTAAAATAATAAAAGTTCAGTTTTATACTGTCTCGATAAAAAATTAAATTCTTAATTTTGTATTTTGTTGTTCTTTCATTTATAAAAAGTATTTTTATTTATTTTTTCATTATTTTCGTTTTAAACAATGTCGAAAGCAAGAGTCGAAAGAAAAACTCTAAATTTATCAAATCTAATAGATATAATTTAGAAATAGAATAAACCAAAGAATGACTCCAGCGATAGTGATTGATTTAAGCTTTTTCGTATTAAACAAAGATTCAAAATCAGGAAGACCTAAATAATTACAAAAACTATGCACAATTATACAGGTAATGATTGCATTTGTTTTTAAGTACAGTGTGGCTGAGTATAATCCGAAAACAAATGTGAACGACATTTGAACAAGCGTCGGAATAATTGTATCATCGCAATCACCTTTCAAAGCTTGAAATACATAACGATGAGAATGAGAAACGCTGAATAGAAAGGAAGATAAAATAACATAACATGTGACCGAAAAACAAGGCGTGAGAATAGCGAATAAGACACCGCGAAAAACAAGCTCTTCTGTGATCGGACAGATGAAGAATGATCGAAGAAATATCAAAAGCGATGAAGATTCTGGGTGAATGTAGTTTTCATTGAAATGGTCGTTCACTAACAAAACAATAGGACCGACAAAAAGTAGAGATGTTAACGCTAAAGGCACAAAAACAGTTCGCCAAAAGAAATCGAAAGTAAAGTTAAACTCGAAAAGCGATCGCGTCTTGTATTCGTCGATTAAATAGAGAATAAAAGTAGAAACAACAGCGGTGAATATAACGCTAAAAAGCCGCGGTTTGACGTAACTCGATTCGACGCTGAAAAGGGCAAATTTGAAAACTCGATTTATCAAGTTTCGCTGCTTTCGACAAACCTTAGTTTCGGCGGTCCCCAAAAGTACAAAGAGCCGACGTAAAGTGCTGCGATCGAAAAGGTGAGTGCGAGAGACCAGAATTCGCACATTTTGTTTTCGGTGTTTCGAGCGCTTCGAGTTTCTCTTTCGTTCTTTGCAGACAGCAAATACGGACCGTTTAGTAATTTCGACATCTCACTCTTTAAAACTTTGAGTTTTAAAATCACTTTATTTGCATTTTAAACACAATATTAGTTTTGTGTTTTCATTTAATTTGCGAATCCGATAAAGTCTGAACGTTTGAATCGTCACTATGTATTAAAACGAACGCTGAAAAATTGCTACGCTAGTGTCAAATTGAGAAAGTTGCTACTCAATCGATGGAGAAGGTGATACTGTTTTGGCTATTGGTTGAATTTTGCACGCGCAATGATGAGGTGAAGCCACAAAGCCCCACTGCGCCTCGTCGCTTCCTTGTTTCTTGTAATACATGTACATCCAACCTAATCTTTCCGTGCATTCGCTATGGTAAATTGGTGATATTCCGAGACAGGGCACTAAAAAATTTATCTTATATAGTCTCAATTTCTATAATTTGAAGTGATAACCTTTTGGAGACACACATTTGTAAGTAAATACGAATTGCTGAAATCCTTCAAGTTGCTGAATGTCAACTGGGTTGTTGTAAAGATCGTGAGTTTGGTTTAGCTATAAAAATTTAAAAATTAACTTTTTATCTTGATGTTAAAAACCATTTCAATTTAATTTAGTTACCTACTCTAGCTTAACGAAGTTATATTACTCAGAAACAATTTTTTAATGAAGTTTTCAACTAACCTGTTCCCATTGGTGAGTAGTTGTACAAACTTCCTCTGATGGAAATTGATTGGTGGTGTTTGCCGATTCATGAAACCTTTTCAGCTTTGAATTTGTGTAGACCATCGCTTTTCTGGATTCAATCTGGAATAATTGTTTACAAGTCTGAGTCTGGTGGTGTTTATAAAATAAGCTCACTTCATCTGGGTGATATGAAGGAGGAGCGTTACCAACATATAAATTCTTCTGATACAGTGCAGGATGAGTGAGTATGTGGTCACTGTTTTATGAAAATTTAGATTAAAATTATTACAAAATCATTTTGTTGCTTTCTTTAAATAATAACTTGAATAAATTTATTCCGAAAGGGCCTATCCAACAATGTGTGTATTTTAAGAAAGGCTTTTTCGGAATAAATTCATTCAATTGCGTATTTAATGAAATTATAGTTAGTTTTTACTCAAAGTGCTTTGTTTTTATTTACTAAAAGAATGAGTATTTCATTGTTATATTGAAACGAAATATGATCTGGGATTAAGAATTAAAAAATTAAGATAGAATTTGAATCTTTGAAAGTTAAAAATAAATCCAAAAATTTGTAACTTGAGGAATTTTTCCTTCTCTAAAATGATGTAATATGAAAGCGTAATTATGAGTTTCGTGTTAATAACGCTTAACATTTTACATGCTTTTATTATTATTATTTGATTTGCGTTCAAAATTAAATTGTAAAATAATAACTGTAAGTTAGGTCTAAATTAACTTTTCGGAAAAAATAAACAACGCTTTAGGTTTAGGTCAATGAATTCTATAAAAAGCTGAACTCGATGCAGAACAAACGAAATGCAATGCATGCGAATTAAATTTTTTCATTGAAATTTTTGTTTTTTGGCCAAATCCTAGTGAACATTTGCGATATTTAACTTGTTCAGCAATAATCACTTTGCTCAGTTTTTCGACTTTATGAATAAAAAATTTTATGAAGTATTGCTTTTTTTGCTTAGCTTGCAAATTAAAAGTTTACATGATCTCCGATTATTGTTGAATTCTCTAGAACGCAAGAAATGCAAAAGTAAATGAAAACAGCTTTTCACTCTATTGATAACTTTACGCTTGCATTTCTACCTTGACATTTAAAAACTAAAGTACTAAAAATATGCACGCAAACACTCTAATTCATTTGTTGACAAGCTAAATCGAATATAGCGATTACAATTATCATTTCCTCGATAATGAATTTTGAAATATAAATTTAAATGTTTAGCAATAGAATAATGCTATTTATGTCGATCACTTGCCAAAAATCATAAAGAAATGTTTAAAAGGAAAAAGTGAAAAATACCCCAATGCGAGAAGTTTGTTTTTAAAGAGTTCATCTTCTGCAGAAGTAGTTGCAATCAAATCTTCGATGTAGGTTTTTATAATAAGCTTTAACACTCCTCCATTTATGGTGTCTGGCGTTGCCACAAAATCTGAAATTAAATGATTTAACATGTTTTTCAATTCTAAGATCAATAAAGTCGCGTGATTAATTAAACTTTCATTCAATTTGAACGTTTCAAATTGTTAAAATTAAATTAAGTTAATTATATTAGTTTAAGACTTGATTTTCTTATTTATTCACTTGAATGCTTCATGCATATTTATTATTGATAAGTACATACGTAATTATTGTACGTAATTATTGCGATGTTATCTCGAAACAATGTTATCTCGAAAACATAAAAACAGATAAAAGAGATGTACTTACGTCTGTGTATCCTGCTCGCAGTAACAATTCCGAAAACTATTGTTATAACAAAAGCTCCGAGATACATTGTACTCGACTGCGAAGTTCTTTGTGGACAAAAGAAAGACCTACTGCAAACCACTTTATATTTCGCCTCTTATTTATAAAGGGATTAATTATTTGCGAATGGAAAACAACTAGCGTAGGCTTTTATTTAGGTGCTCATTAATGTCGCTCTGTTTAGTATCGAAAAAGCGTATTTGCAACAGGAAGGCAATAAAGTAACGCCACTTGGCACCCATTTCCTCGCTTTAAATCATAGATGAAATATTCGTCCATTTCGAGTTCGACAGATTCGTGGGCAAACTTGTGCGCTTTTTTGAAAGCAGCAATTTTGAAACTTGTCGTAAATAAATGAGACAAGTGAATGTTAAAATAGAAACGCTTTTATTTTGCTTCAAATGTTACTAACAATAGCTGATAATAATTATTTGATAGAACCAAATCTATTGATTTGAAATTGCACTCGGATTGTCATTTGGCTTCTTATGAATCATCGTCCAACAGAGTGTCTTCAGAATCATAATCTTGGCGAGTCGAAAACTGTACTCCGAGAACGTTGAATAGTAACCAAATGAAAAACTTGTACAAACTTTGTCCAATTCCAAACTGAAACCAATGATTGAATGCACCCAATAAAATTCCACCGATCACGTCAGTGATAAAATGACGGCCTAAAAATATGCGTGACATGCAAACAGAAAGCGCCCAAATCCAAATCAACAACGACATAAATGATTGATCGTTGAAAAACAGCGCGACGTAAATTGCTCGAGATGCGTGTCCAGATGGAAATGAATGTTTATCCATCGCGATGGTAATCTGATCGTCTTGTTTTGCGTAAATTGGACGGCGTCTTCGCGAGAATGCTTTGATCAGTGCCACATAAATAATGTCTGCAATCAATCCTAGCAAAAGCTTAGCGACGGTCTCGTTCTGCGGCCATAAATAGAGAGCAGCCAGAGTTAGTGATAGAAACGGTACACCGTGACACGACCATTCCAATGACTTCAGCAAAAGCTGGCAATCGCTACTTTTCGGATACGCTTTAAAAACGGAATAACTGATCTTTGAATCGATTTCTCGAAATGTATCTTTGAGTGCAGCACTCATCTTTTGCGACCGCCGACCGCAAACAACCCGATTGTCGCCGCTAACCGCTGCCGTCAGCAGATGACGCTGAGTGTACGGCTTTCGTGAATGCTGCAAACATTGAAGTCGAAAACGAATATTTTTTGTTTAAATAATAAAATAATCTTTCGTTTTCTGTTCGCATCTTTTTGAAAGCAAATTGAACCGATTGTCGAGCAATGAGTGCATCAACCGCCAAAGCTGCGGTCGACGAAATCGATGCCGACTTTTTGCCCGCTATTTACGACATAGTCCGCAGGTAAAGTCGCCATTCTCATCGCTCTCATCATTAACTCGATCGATCTCTTTCTTTCTCCACTCTTAGCATTGAACGCGAAATAAATGAAACGAATGCAAGTCAAAAGGCATTAAACAGAGAGCAAAGCGATTGCCACCAAAAGATGCTGAATTTAAAGGAGAAGTTTCAAAAGTGTAGAGATGTGATCGGAAGAGTTGAGGGAATCGACTTCAGAAAAGAAGAGCAACTTTCTAAATTTGAAGCTTTCAAAGAACAATTGGTTATGAAAAGAGAGCTTCTTTTGCGTTACAAACACTGCTGTCCAATCGATACCACTCCCAAGTTGTGATTAATCATTTTCGCAGTGTGCCATTTTTGTGTTCATTGTTTCTTTTGTGAAAAACGAGATTTACACATTTTTGGAATGTAAATATTGATTACTGTCAGTTTGAGAATTCTATTTCTTCATATTTAGAAGCGAATTTTTCAATAAATCAAAGTCGTTCTTTGTTTCACATTTATAATTGCAAGTTTCAATAAGCAAATGATTGGCATCTAATTTTGATTTGAGAATGAATTTAAACTGAATTTGTACAAAAATCAATAGAAAAATTTAATGTTAAAGAGTAATGACAAATATGTTATTTACATGAACGAGAGGTTTGTTTGTGTTCTTTGTAAATCATTTTTCCACTCATTCAAAGAATACTTTTTACGATCAATTCTTCAATGTTTAACCTTATTCAAAAACTATTTTCCTCGCTGTATATAATTTCCAAACTATTTTTGCTAATCTTCAAGCAGATTTTTAAAATGACTTCCAATCTTGTTTGAATTTGTGTATATAAGTTTACTCAGAATAAACAGGTGGAATGAGAAGACAAGGAGTGTTTTATTTTTGTGATTGAAATCAAAATTATGTATTTTGCTTTTAAAACTCAACAATTGATTTTTTCATTGATAGAATTGAATTTTTTTTTTTTTTTTTTTTGATTATGTTTTTATCGATAAATTTTGCATTAAATTATTCTTTTGAGCGAAAATTCGAACAATGGCAGAGTGAATGTGAAGCTTTAATTTACGATCGAATTCATTGTGAATGATCACCGCCACACGCGCGACTTATTAATAATAATTTGTGCAACTTCAGCTTTTATACGCTTTATTATCGATTGCATTTTCATTATTTGGATAATTCTCACGCAAACGGCATACGAGACCCTCCCGAAAGCTGTACTTATCACAAAAATTTCGAGAGAATACCGACCGTTGGGCCTTTTAACCCATCTGCGTTCTATTTTTATTTCACTCATTGTGAATAATCGAACATGTGTTTTTCGTTTTTAAATAAGTTTTTAAAGCTTTTTCTGTGAACAATGATTAAAATGTAATTTGCATTCAATTTTAACTGGATTTTGTTTTCGAATTTAATAGCGAGAAAGATTTTAAAAGCGTCCGCTTTTACCTTGTCACAAAAACATTAAACGCTTCGTTTCTTTCATTTTAACTCATGTGTCTCATCGCATGCGATTAAAAAACGATTTAAAAAATATGTTCACCCAGAGCCTCAAATTTCTAATGTTTCTTACGGGCGTCTGCTTGTTTTGATAATCTTATCCGAATTAAATTGAGGTCAAATTCTTGAATCAACAACCATGAAAAGTTTGCAGACGTTTGATGCTAATTGAATATAATGTGTCCCAGAATTGTAGCGTTATTCCAAGATGGTATCGTTCATTGCGTTCAGTTTTTTTAAATTTTAAAGCATTCATTTTGCGTGCAAATGAATGCATATTTTGGTGATCTTATTTTTAAGAAGTGTAATATGTCACAGTGCTCTTTCAATAAAAAATGAAATTGTGTCAACTTTGGGACCATTTCAGCTTTAAAGAATCAAGGGTAATTGGTTTAAAAGGTTTAAACTTTTCGTAAGAACAAAAAAAAAGTTGGAACAATAATACAGTGAAACCTCTCTACAAAGCACACCAAAGGGAGCCAAAAATATGGCCGTTATAAAGAGGTGACCGTTGTAGAGAGTGTTTTATGAAATTTGCGCATCTAAATCAAATCTTTTCAAGATTTAACCGCCAAATAATTTAATTTAAAGTGGTTAAGTAGACAACGAATCAATCAGGTTAAAAAAATTGATAATTTTGAGTGAGTTTAAAAATAAACAAAGATTCCAGATCAACGCTTGAAATAAAGAATTTGATTTTCAAACGAAATTCATATACGCACAATTTTGGGTGAACAAATTGATTTTTCTAGCTACAAACTCGATCGATTTTTATAGGTTGACTTTGAAATTAAGAATTGTGTTTTCGAGCTTAGTGAGTAAACGAAAAATTGAATTTTTGACATTCCTTCTTCGTTCTTATACGTTGCTTTTAAGAACTAAGTTTTGCTTTTTTTTTTTGTATTTGTTTCAGATAGAAATCCGCTTATATGTTTACAAGCTTTCGAAATAAACTTTCAAAGTGAAAAGTAGCATCCACTCATAATGAATGTTATCCAAATTTTAATCTTGCGCTTAAAATGAACGATAATCAAACACGTTACAAAACACTGTCAAACACGACAGATAATAAAATGAATTTTTTATTTAATTTCAATGTTAATTTTTCATTTATTTTTGTTGTTTGATTATAGCAACGAACACAGTTTACTAATGAACTTAACATTTCAAAATGTTTTGACTTCTTTGAAACCAAATTCATTTTGTTCCTAGAATACTTTCCGAATCATTGTGAAACTTTTTTGCTCTCACAAATTTGTTTTTAATTCTGAACACTCACTATTCATATTCAATTTTTGAACAAGCAAAATAATTATTTTAAAAAACCAAAGGATTAAACATGGTTGAGCTAAGCGGCTAAATGCTTAATATTTCTGCATTTATAAATAATTTATTAGCTTTTCGGTCTTTTTCTTCTTTTTCTTTTTAATTCTAAAAACTCATTAATTAAAAAAAGTGAAAAGCTGAAACCATAAATAAATGCAATATGATTCCATTCAATCCTGCAAAAGGTGTATAAACGATATTATTAAGAACCGACACGCAAAAAATGAATTTTCTCATTAATTTTCATGCATGAAAACATTTTCATTGTGACCATTAATACTTCAACGAATTCGTTTGGGCTACATCTGTAGTCGAGTTAATATTTCATCTTCCCTATTTAAAGCTTTAATTTTTAGTATTAAGATATTATATCAATTTGGCCACAATTAAACAAAAAGAAGATAACAAAACATTTTCAGCATTGTCAGTTTCAATTAAATTTTTTCTCCATTAGGGAGCAAAACATTGCTGAACGCAATCGTTTTGTTCGTTCATTTTTTAAATGCGTAGATATGTAGTTACGTTTTTTTATACTTACGTTTATTTTTGTTACATCAATGTTAACTTTAAAACATTTTTTATTTGAAAAAAATTATAAAAAATAAAATAAAATAAAAGCACTTTAGTTAAGCGGTGAACACGAATGAAGCATTTCGCCTCTATATTCAAAATATGTTAACGTCATGAAAGTATAATCTAAAGCGTTTCTTTGTTTTATCAAAATATATTTGAAATCGTTTTATTTTTGTTTGAAAAAATAAATAAATAAAATTTCAAATATCAAGATCAAATACAATGTATTATATCTTATTAATCTTTTTTTTTCTAATTAAAACATCTGAAAATCCATTGAATTTATTTTAATAAATCACTTTTCACATCATCATACGTATGGTTGAAGTTGAAACTTCATTTCCAGCAATGCATAAACTCACTTTTTATTATTCACAACAGCTGAATATAAATCTTTATTAAACGACAACATCCGCTCCGAATTATTAACTAAATAGCTTTCCATCATTAAATTATTTTTATTTTTTCGTTGTTTTCATATTTTAACTTCTCATTTTCTCTTCAGCTCTATAATTTTAGCTTCGGGTTTCGCATTTTGTAATCATAAACAAAATTACAAGCGCTTTTAAAATTCATTGCAATCATAATTTGGCGGTTTGTGAAAACATTTTTAAAACTCGGTAAAACATTTGAACTCATTAAAAATAATTTAAATAACTCAAAAGCAAACAATGCAAAAAACACGCGAAAAAAAGCGTTCCGCACTATTGTTGAAAACAGAATTTTTGCTCAAAAAATGGGCGACCAATTCATTGGTAAATGGAAAATGGTTCATTCCGATAAATACGATGATTTCCTGAGAACATTAGGTTTGACACTTATATGAGAACTCATTATCGAAGCAAATGCATTAACGAATAGGAGTGCCGTGGCTTACACGCAAAGCAGCTTGCAGCAGTTCTCCAACCATTGAAATCACCAAAAATGCATCGACCGGCACTTGGCAGTTGAAAGTGGATTCAGCGTTTAAAACATCGATTATTGTTTTCAAGTTAAATGAAGAATTGGAAGAGACACGAGTCGACGGTGAGAAAGTTGTTGTAAGTGTTGTGTTTCACTATCGCTCGATTAAAAGATGATACATGTTGTTTCCATCAGACAACGTTTACTTTAGAAGGCGATAAATTGGTACAAAGGTGCAAAGGCAGTGTAGATTATACCATTGTTCGCGAAGTGGCGAACGAAGTGCTGAAAGCGGTAAGCGAGCTGCATAAATTGTGATTGATTCATATATGAAAATTGATTTTTAGACGATGACAGCGAAAGATGTCACAGCTCTTCGATTGTACAAAAAGGAAGCTGCGAAGTAACGTTTCTTGAACTGCATCGCTTCTCGAATTATTAAATATTTATTTTGTAAATTGAGTGCTTTTCTCTTGCGCCTGACTTCTCGAGCGGACCGTCAGACATTAAATTGAAGAGACGAGTGACAGACTGGAAGCAAGCGTACTAAAGTTGACGCTTATGTAGAAATGTTTATGGAACCGTACAATTGATAACTTGTTGAGCGGTGAAACGGATGCTGTTGTCATAGTTACATTCATTTGAAAAAAGATGAGGGATGTGCTCAGAGAGTGGATTGGGGCTCGTTTTCCGCTTTCGGCGAAACATAGTTCGAAAAGTGAGTACGAGCGGTGTGCGTTCGGAATGGCAGTCACATGGAAAGCGCTTGCGAAAGGACAGATCGCAGAGCGCACAATTGTAGGTTAGATGATCGAAAGGAGAGAGAAAGGAGTTTACTTTGCTAGCATGAATCGCATCGTTCGTAGCCATTGACAACACTTTTCGTGCAAATAACATTTATTTAATATTTTTCATTCATCGAAGTGTTCGAATCGAAATCATCGCCGCGTCGCTTTCGAACGAACCGCTGTCAAAATAGACGCCAACATCTCATTGCATCGATCGCTTCTTGAGACCAACAGATATACAACACTCGCTCAGTATTTCAGTTCGCGTTTCAGTATTTTCTCGCCGTGCGCTCGCAATGGTTTCATATTCGCCACTAATCACGGTGAGAGCTGTTTTTGCCGTATTCAATTTCGTCCGAATTGTTTTTCAGTGTTTCGAGAATGCGAACGCTCTCCTTTAACTTTGTTCGTGCATAAATCTCCAGAATTCGCTTCTTCTCCTGACTTTGTCTGTGCAATGCGTATTTGAGATCGGCGCTTTCTTCTGGAATCAGTGAAATCATTGAAACGATCGCTGTCGCTCCAAGTATGAACAATGCATACCACTGTTTTTCGGTGCAATGCAAAGCGCTGATATATTGGCGTGTGTTCGAGAAGAAAATGTCAATCGCCAAACTTATGATCGAAAGCATAGCGAACGCGTTTTCCCACACGCCGATGCCTTTCGCGGATTTGATTAACGGCCGCTGATGAATTTTGCAAAGTTTGTAAGCGTCTGTAAACGATTCTAGCAGCAGATTGTTGAGCAGAGCGAATAACGCCGCATTCGGGTAAATAGCGCTGAAGAGCGAAATGTAGCCGAATTGAAGGTAGAGTTCGAGGTAGTCTGCATACGACGACGAATACGCGCTTTTCAATGCTTCTTCCAATACTTTCGGGCTTTCGTCGTCTTTGTTTTGTTCGACTATCGATTGCTTCACCTTTTGCCATTCATTTGAGATTAAGGGAATTACGAGTTCCGTAGCTGTATTTATAAGCTGAGCTATAGTTAATTGGCCAAAAAGAAGCTCTTGTATTAATTGCTTGTTTTCGTGCACAATCAATGAATATAAAGGACCGAAAAACAAAGTGATCGAGTCTAGAGCGATTAGCTTCGATACGAGATGCCATTCATAGCTCTCTTCTGTGTAATGGTTTTCTACTTCATTTCTGATAAAAACAGCGTTACGATACAAAATGCAGATGCAATGCAAGAATAAACTGTACAGAATAACATTCAATGTTGATTGCGATGTTATTTGATACTCAATAAACAGTACTTTCAAAAAGCAAATTATAATGAGAAACACAGAAATAACAGCCCAAGAAATAATCAATTGCATCCTAATATAGCTGTAGTTAGGCAATGGAACAATTTTTCCATTAGGCAACCATTGCTCAGTTTCCTCACTGCGGTACACAGGTCGCGGCTTCTCTTCCTCTTCGGTCAAAAAAGACCCCCATTTGAAAGCGAGATTATTCGATGTGATTCGCCAGCCTTTGATAAATAGCATTAAGTAAAGATTCGTAACGATGCCGAAAAATTCGAACGGAAACGCGAATATGTGAAAAAACATTGTCAAAATGACGATCACTACTAGTGAACGAGTGAAGCAATTGAGAAAACAAAAGTAATAGGCGATCGCCTCGCCAAAGTAATCTTTGATTTCGTCTTCGGGTAAAGGAGAAATACCTGCTGTTATACAAGATCTTAGCCACTTATTCCATAGTTTATGCAGTTTATCGTTTTCGTGAAGCGGAAATATTTTCGAAATAAGCTTCTCTTTCTTAAGAACAGCAACAAAAGATTGTCCAGGAAACAGCAAGCCCAAACCAGGAATATCGACAGTTTTATTCACTCTGATATTTTCTTCAATTATATGTTGACAGACGCGTATCTTTTCAGAATGAGAAAGTAGGCAACAAGCTTCTTGCCAAGTGCTTTTCTTATTTAGACAATCGAGAACAGAAAAATATCGCCACGTTCTGTCCGCCGACTGTCTTTTCAATTGCATTATCTCAGCTTCTAATAGCATTCTTCGCTCGTCGCCTTTCAAGTAAAGTCTTTTGCCATGTTTGACGACATTGAAATTTTCTTCTCTCAGTTTCTTGTGCAGGGTATAGATAACATCTTCAGCCGCTTCTTTGCTAAACTCAATAATGAGATGTGAACTCTCTTCTTTAGTGAAATCCTTATTGTATCCGAAATCTCTCTTCTTGCGTTCGATACTCATTTCGTAAAACTAACAAAACTCCTCTTTCGCTTGCGTGCACTCAATTGTTGCCAATTCAATATCAGCAGCAGTGAATTGTTATTTTACCTTAGGAGCTGATTTTGTAAAAATCTTTCGATTGTTGCTCGCGAAGTTGTATGCAAAAGGCACGAACACACTCATCGATGCGACTTTCATTGGCACCGATGAAAAGCTCGCAGTTGCTTAGACTTCAAAAACAACGAGGCATATGTTTTTCTGTCCTTGTCATTTCCGTCGATTCGAAGGTTTTTACTGCATGCTAGAAATTTGTTTATTAGTACTAATGAAATTTTCTCATCAACAATTGAATGAATTTATTCCGAAAGGGCCTTTCTAATAATGTATGCATTGTTGGATAGGC
Source organism: Dinothrombium tinctorium (assembly GCA_003675995.1). NCBI lineage: Eukaryota > Metazoa > Arthropoda > Arachnida > Trombidiformes > Trombidiidae > Dinothrombium > Dinothrombium tinctorium. The sequence goes on along the minus strand of NCKU01002704.1, from coordinate 5,034 downwards.
CCTTTCGGAATAAATTCATTCAATTCTTCTGATTTTCACTTTTCTAAAAGCAGCCATTGCACAAATTCTCTTTTTTATCGCAGAATTTAGAGCGTAGGAGGCAAAGAAATTAATTGCGTGAGCAAGATGAATAAGGAAAGGCTAAAGTAGCCTATTTAGAAAAGTAGCTATTCAAACTTACAGCATCATTTCACTTGTATTTAGCTTCCCTTTTCTATGATTCTGTTTTTTTGTTTTTTTTTTAAATAAATTTTCTTGTTTTTGTTATTTCTGGAATATGCTTACTTTACCCTACTCTTCCATTGAAAATACATTAGTTTACATGCCATGAGACTTAAATGTGTATAATTTTACTGTATAATTAAGTTTAAAAAAACGATATTTCGTTCTAGAAAGTGTTTTCTCTTCACACATAAGTACACCGCGTGGCTTTTGTTATTTTTTAATTTAACTACGACACTTTCTGGCTTAGAAAATTTCTTATTAAATTTTTAAAAAAGTTCTTTTATAGAGTTTGAATTCTATTAAAGAAAGAAGCTTTAATCAATTCTGTTTTGCATCACTCGTGTGTAAAAGAAGAGAAGCAATTTACATAACAAGTGCTCATACGAGTGTCTAGAAATTACATTGACACAAATAATCTTTGCTCAAATGAGAATTCGTTTTGGATTTCATTTCTTTTCTATTCAAAACAAGCCTTTGGTTATATTCATGCATATGGAAGTAAATCCGACTTGTTTTCCCGAAATGTTTCAGCTAAAAAGAGAATAAGTTCAGCGCACTGTCTGCTTAATTCTCAATCATTTTTCTCGTATTATCCTAGTTAATGGAGTCCAAAAATCGAATCGCTCGCCATATTCAAAGCATTTGATATTATAGGCAAATGCTAATTGTTCATTATTAAATACATAAAGTTAATGATCGAATATGATTTGCATGCGCGATGTATTACTGTACGACACGATTCGCTCTTCGTAAAGCATGAAATTAAAATGTTTCATCGAAAATGAAATTTTTATGAAAATAAGCGAAACTTATTAATAATGCGGTGTTAATTATAAGAAATAAAAGCAAATTACTAAAATGCGTTTTAAAATGCATTTACGTAAGAGAAATGATGTTTGTCTCGAATCATTTTTAGCCTTAGCATATAAAAATCGTTTTCTTTACCTCACTCTTTATAACAATCGTAAAATGTTTATTTCTCGAAAGGCAATAAAGTGAAAAAATGTTTAGACAATCAATGACAGTGTTTAAACTTCAAAGCTACCATAGCACAAGGATGCACTCGAAAGTGAAGTTAAGCTGAATGTCACAACGTGCGGCGATCTTTAATCAGGTTCTGCACAAAAACCAACTAACTATACACAGCTTTAGTGTTGGCATGTGTTTCAAGTACAAAATACGTAATTGCTATGAATATCGTTGTGTTGATTCTTGCGTATTGTGAATTTTCATTTCGAACAAAAAAACTAATTTAACAACTTTTTTCGCGCAACATTTTCCAAACATTGAGATTTGTTTGAATTCAAACTCCATTCACTTCTCTTTCTCGTCAATTTACACACTCAAATTGCGAAGATAAGTTACGTTTACGATTGATTAAAGTTGAATGCTGAATGCTTCGAATGAAGTCGCTATTCGCTAACAAACTTTATTACAAGAAAAAGCAGATAACGCGAATTCTTTAAACGCAATTGCCTTTTCATTTCGAAAATCGCCACAATTCGATTGGTTTTTGTTTGGTGCGTCGCTTGCTGCCGCTTTTTCGATTCATTCGCTCACGTTGAGCTCACTTCTCTTCTAGCATCACTTCGAACCTAATTAAAGTTAATTTAATCTCCGCTCAAAAAAATGACAGTCGGGTAATGTCGTCTGTTTTAACAATACTTTTCAAAGCTTTCATTTTTTATTCAAATTACAGAGAAAATGATTCTTTCTTCGACTTCCAAAACTCAGAGGAGATCGATATTTACAAAGATCTTGCCAAGAAATTCGTTGAGAACATCATAAAACAAGCGACTGAAGAAGTTATCATTAAGCTCAAAGAAAACGCCACAAACGAAGAAAGCCTCAAAAACGTAAGCATCAGCTTTTACAGCTTCAAAACTTATGTTAACATGTGTTGAAACAAGCCGAAGCCACCGTCGATTCAAATCGATTTGGTCGCGTCAAACACTCCAAGTCCGGATGACAGCCTGATACCTTGGGCCTCGAACAGTGAAAACAGAGCGATTGACGACGATTCTTTGGATCTCGTAATGGAATCGAAGGATACCAACGATGAATGCAATAGTGAAACAAACGTACAAAGCAGATATACGGAGGAGGTAATTCAAACTTTCGAAAAGGAGATTTGTGATTGATTTGCATCATTAAACTCTGAAAAAGGAATTACAAGGGTTTGCACTTCAATATGTGAAAGAGATCATTGCGAAAGCAACTGCTTTGGCCTCTGAAAGAGCTGCCGCTAGACAAGCTTTACAATCAGGTAATGGATGCAAAATCGATTGACCACTTCTCATAAAATCAATTCGCGATCTTTTTATCATAGATTTATCGTTCAGCGGGCAAAGTCAAGCAAAAGTAAATGACGACGCTCCTTGGTACACAAGATTAAGACAGTTGATTAGTAGATTAATGCGTAACACTTGCTTGTGTAAATCAAAGAACGACAGAAGAGCAGATTTATAGCGCACTTCACAAGTTTAAAATAATGTTTCCATCTCGTCGAACCGCGTTCTATGGTCTTGTTTTATAATTCCAACTTTTTGCGAACCATTTCTCGTCTGTATATAAATTATACTTGAAAATGGTTATTTTCAAACTTGTAATGTTTTAATACAAGTTTCTTGTATTTATAAATATGTTGGTATTAAAATCTGTATGACTCCCTCGAAAAGAAAGAGTAAACATTAATTTTACCAAATCAATTGCAATTTATCAAGAGCATATTAAATAGAATTAAAGAGGAAATTAGCAAAATATCATTAAATTACACCTTCTTCCATAAGTTTTGATATCTTACCTCTACAAAATCATTTTATTTAAATGTTAATTATCGCAAAACATTTTGACAACAACTGTAGTTTCCACAATTCATTTATCGAATTTTTTGAACTCATTTCGTCTATCGATTGGTTGTCTTATCTCTTGTATCATAAATGCATGAAAACAAAAACGCAAACGCTTGAAAGTGCAAACAAAATGTGCGTGATACAAATTGAATCTTTTCTTTTAATTAGTGATACATTAACAGTAATTGACAAAATTAAAGTGCTTTTGTTTTTTCATGCGATTATCTCCGAATTCGTTGGATACTCGTAACTAAATGAAAAAATCGTTTTTTTCGCAAATTCGAATTTCTAACCTAATGAAGCAACTTCGTAAGAACATTTTTGAATGTTGACCTTAACTCGGATCGGACAAATTAGATTCACACCTCAAGCGTTTGTAATGCGCCATATGCAACAAAACAACTGGTCTAACTATTTAGCTAAACAGGTAAGGACTTGCGCTTATCATTTAAAATGAATCTGTTTGAATAGCACTTAAGTAGGTAAAATTTCATGAGACATTCAAATTCAAGAGAAGCTCATGAGATTTCTAACATAGCGGAATAAACGTTCTATTTAATACTTTCACAATGTAAATTTTTTGACATAATTAAAATATTCATTTTAATCTTTATAAATTTTAAATTAGTATTACAACTAAACTTTTAACAGGCTAAACAAATTTTTTACTTTTCTTGTTTTGACATTTTTATTAAATTTTAATTAAAGAATGGCAAGAAGAAGAAAATATTATTTTAACAATTTAAAGCATATTTCAGATTTTATTGACAATATGTGTGAGCCGCTTTTTTAAAGCGAAGTCTATGTAAGAAAATTGTTATCCTAGCGAAACCTTCTTGACTAGAGATATGATTTCTTGGGAAAATCCGAATAATGAATTTGGTCGAAACATTCGTATAACGTCTCAGGTAATGAAAATAAATTGAATTCAATAATTAGAACGTGATTTTACTTTAAAAAATTCTCAAATTCAATCCTGATTTCAGAAAAAAAACAGAAAAATTAAGTGGGAAAGAATTAAAAACGAAGGAAAAAAGCTCACAGTTTACATTAATTGGGATGGCAAATGTATTTTAAATCTCATTTGCTCATAAAGGGTACCTTGAGAAACCAGCTAAATTAAAATTGTTTGTACCACTATTAACACAAAAGATTCATATATTTCTATAATAAATGAAATTTTTTCTGTTCTAGTAGACTAAATTTTTTTACTTAAAAAATAAAACATAATGATCCTTAAGGTAAAATTTAATTTATCATTTAATACTAAAACAACTTTTTGCTGCTTATTTTACCATAGAAGATCTTATGTACTTTGAACAATCTAAAGTGACAGATATTCATTTACTTATTTTGGCAAAAAGAGTGTTAGTAAATGAAGCAGGACTTGAAATAATAATGCAACCGTTTGTTAAAGAATTAATGGAAATACATGAACATGGATTGAATGTAAAAGTTAAAGATAAGACCGTTATAATTCGCGTGAAGCTTTCGAAATTATCAGGCGATAATTTAGGTAAGGATAATCCAGCGCAGGATGTACCTCTCATAAATATTTTAAGGAATACATGAGATAATAGGTCTACAAACAAGCTTCAGTCATGGTTATATATGTAGATGGTGTTGTGCAACAAAAGAACAAATACAAAATGAATTTGATGTTTCAAAATTTATAAAACGAAAACGATCTGATTGGGATGAATGTAATTTGAATGATTCAAGGAAATTTGGCATAAATCGTGCTCATCCTTTTCGTTCTCTTCCCTATTTTGATGTGACAAAATCTCTCATACCTGATATTATGCACGATATAGAAGAAGGTATAATTCCTAGAATGTTAAATATTTTACTCCCTAAAATGGTTGGCGCCAAAGATCTTAAATGGTTTAAAGAAAAATATTTGTCATTAAAGTGGAAAAACGGTATATTCAAGTTTAATGAAGACGATATGATTATT
>NCKU01002703.1:0-17943 GCA_003675995.1 Dinothrombium tinctorium | reverse complement strand
ATAGGCCCTTTCGGAATAAATTTATTCAATTGTCTTTTATGAATTATTATTTTTAAACAATTATTTAAAATATGGTTCGTAAGCATGAGATTTCTAAAACTTGCACATTCTAAGACATATAAAAACTGAAGTTGCCCGGTTTTATTGATGTCTCGCATTGCAACATTGATCACTTCAAAATGAGCTACATCACAAATTAGAAGCTCACTTTCATTGTTCTAGTTTTCGTCGAAAAGTATTCTTCAATATCGCTAAAAAGTGAGATATTTTCTAAAAAATTTTCCAATCTATAGAAAAATTGATGTTAAAAAAGAGTTAAAAGTCTAAAACTGTTAATTTCAAATAATTTTTTAAAATAATTAATAATTAATTAATATTAAATTAAACTTACTAACTAAACTTACTAATTTAATTACTAAAATTAAATTAGTGATAATAATGATAATAATATTATTATTATTATATTTTAAATCTTACATTATAAAGAAAATTATTTTTTTATGATTGATCGATAATTGATGCGTAATAAATTTTATTTCTTTTAAATTGAAATGTTTTTGAAATGATGAAAAAACTAAGATAATTTTAATTTTCAGAAACATCCATTTCTAGTAGTATATCGTCGGTAGAATCATCGTTAATTCTACTCCTTGTCTTTGAAGCAAGCTCTATAAACTTGATATAATATTTGTTCATATCGCATATTTTACCGATTGCATAGAAATGGTTGCTTAAATTTCTTTGTAAAAGTCGAATCACTGCCATTAAAGACGAAGTATTCGAATTGTTGTTTTTCAACAAAATTCCGTGTTGCTTTAATGCGGTATTACACCAAATCAAATAAAGTTCTAAATGTTTTGTCGATTCAATGGCATTTGCAAGATACTGAAGACATTTTTCAACGTAATTAAGAGTCAAATTTCGTAAGACAAAACTTATTTCTTCAACTGGAGTCGATTCTATTACTTCTTTGATCAAATATTCTTCGTTTAGTTTCAATGCTTGTATTAAAGCGTCACTGAATTCATTACGTCCCAATGTTTCTCGCACTGAGTTAGGATTAACATTAGTGTCCAGCTGATAAGGATCAAAGCTATTAACTGTATCTAAAGAATAAATAAGGATGCCTTCAGTTGAAGCGATGATAAATGATCTCATTGTTGGTGAAAACTGTACACAGTTGACTGCAATAATGGGGTTTGCTTCTCTAGCACTAAAATCACCTTTCTTTACACCAGGCAACGCGACAGGCGCAAATTCCGAATTTTTCGCTCTTTGCTTAATAAGTTCCAAATTAAAGCCGAATTCGGCAATTTTTCGTTTCGTTATATATTCGAACATCCCATCCATCGAATAATTCCATGTAATACCGAACTTTTTCACTAATAATTTTTCTTGAACATTGTACAAACAAATATATTTGGATGATCCGCCTCCTAAAACGTAAGCTCCATCACTTGAGTAGCAGATAGAGGAAAAATATTTAGATGTATCCTTAATCAAATCAGATTCAGACTGTGACATTCCTAAATCGTCTTTGCCTTCAATACCCACACCGCACATTTCGGCCGAATGAGGATCGAAGAATTGAATGTTTCCATTCAACGTTGAAACAGCTATTTGATTACCATCAGGTCTAAAAACAACAGATAATGCTTCATTGCCTAGTGAAATCACTTCGCGAGTGCACTTTGGTCCTTCAAAAAGACTCCAAATCCGTACTGTCCTATCCCATGAACATGATACTAACATGTTAATCGTAGGAGAGAAACTAACGCCTGAAACAGGACCTTCATGGCCTAAAAAAATATATACGAATTGAAAAAATTAGGGTCAAACAACTAACCTGAAACACTGAAAACAAACAACTAACCTGAAAGGCATTCAAGCAAACGGCCAGTTTTTAACGACCATAAGAAAATATGAAAGAAGTTCTGCGAACCAGCAGCGATAAAATCTCCACCAACTTCATCGATAGCTAAACATATAAATTGCGAACTTCTCATCTCTGACGGGGCCGTTAAAGTTCTAAAATTACGATACCGGTGAAGATCGAAAGCGCGAACTGTGCCATCAAGTGAGGCTGACACTAGAACTTTACCCCCTTTGTTAGAAAGAAAATGAAGAGCACTAATAGGTCCTTTATGCTCTTCGGCAAAAGTTGCGAAACAAAAACCAGTGAATGAGTTCCAGAGCTTTATTTTACCATCTGTGCCACCACTAGCAATGTAAGATCCATCGGGAGAATATGAGACACATTCACAAACATTGGTGATACCTGTTCCTGTACCACTTTGTTTCAAAATGAAAGTTTCACTTTGCCATTCCCATACAATCAATTGCGAATGTGATGATCTATCTTTCTGGAGTTCCATACTATCGCCAGATCCTACACTGGAACCGATAGCTATCCAATCGCCTGAACAGTTGATCGCAACACTATCTATGCTTCCAGTCGTAGAAAGTTCCAAAGAATGAATCAAATTAAATTCGGGCAACTCATAGAGAAGGAAAGCACCATTACTAAAACCAGTTACAAGTAATTTAATTTTTGAATGATAAGCGGCTGAAGTTAAAGACACAGATTTTTGCGTCTTTAAATGCTCATTAAAATGAAATCTGTTCACTTTCGTATATTGCAAATTTTCTCCATTTTCATTATCCAATTGTTCGCTCTTTAAAGAAGCTTCCCAAATACATATTTGATTGTTTCTGCTTAATGTGTATAAATTCAAGTCGTATTCGTTATTTGCGAAAAAGCAATCAACAATATCGCCTGTATGACCTGCAAGATTAATTAATGACGGTACATTCGCGAATTTCTCGATCGGAAAAATTTTCACAGTCAAATCTTTGCTTCCGACAGCAATTAGTTTTGAATTCGCACTCCACGCGACACAAAGTGTCTCATCGAAATGAGCTTTGAATACTTTATGAATTTTAAATGGTGACAATTCGCGACCAGTGCCCGAATACGCGATACCGGGTGTTAAATAAACTAAAGCCTTGTTACCACCGCAAACAACGTAATACAAACCGTCGGGACTGAAGCTTAACGCAGTGATTTTTGTGCCCAATTTCTTGAAATCTTTTCGATGCAATATATTACCGGTGACCAAAGAACACATATAAAGTTGCGTTTTCTCAGTGGACGCTAACAAAAGCGTTCCTTTTGGATTCAACGCTAATTGCGAGAAATTGTAATCGACTTCAATCGGGATCGCATTGCTTTTGTTGTTTTTCAAATCGTAACAAACCACTTTGTTGCCAACAGGACTCAAAACGCTGTTCCCGTCGACAGTGAAACGAAGCGTGCCTTTATTGTAAACTGAGCCCAAAACGTTTGAAAATTTAAACGAAAACTTCATTTTTCGTTTTCTTTAGTGTCGTTCACAAAAACGACCGCTGCTCGCACGTGTGTTGCACTCGGGGTGTATGCCATGCAATCGGTACGTGAGGGACCGTTGCCTAATCTTACTCAATTAATGGCGACGAGTGAAGACAGAAGTGAAAAGTGACGCAAAGAGGAAAGAACGAAGCGAAAGATGGAAACCGTAATAAGACTGAATTCGCAAACGGCTGGACGTGAAAAGCTTTTTCGGTCAGTATTTTGTCGCTTTTTTTGTCTCGTGTCAATCGATTCTTATATTTCTCTTGTTTACAGTCTCTGTCAGTACTCGTGTCACTTTCTGTCGTCGCTTCTCGCTAATGATGGCAAACAAAATGAGCCCGATTTGCGTAAAATCAAAGAATTGGAATTGATTTTAAGCTCAACAATCAAATTGATTCGTTTCGGCCGATGCTTTGAAATGCTCTATTCATCGCTGAACACATTATCGATCGCCGATCCTACAATTAAAACTACGTGTACACTTTCGCGTATCTCTTCTTCATTGTATCTGTTTGCTGACCACTTATTGTGGTTGTCGCGAACAGGTCTTATCGATGGCAATTCGCGAAAATGGTCAAGATTGAGTTATCGATTTTGGCTATATTCGATTACGATGAATTTGATACGTGATTTCTATGAAATTAGACAATTAATTGGGTACCACACTAGATTTGGTATTTCATCCCTGCCATCATGCAGAAGTCAACGACGATTGAACGATGAACAAAAAATGGAATTAGATTTGAATACTCTCTTTTCAATTTTGATTTCTCATCGCAACGTAACTGTTGATACAATGAAAAATTTTTGCGATTTTTGGATTCCACTACATTACCTCGGACACATTAAACTCCACCCTACGCTTTTAGGCTTTCTCGGAATGGTGTCTTCGTCTGCGTCAATTATTCAAATTATTGATTATACTTATCGCTTGTCTCCGAGTTAAGTATTTTGTATTCCGTTTGAAGTTCTGTGATATAAAAAGCTGTGTTCATAGAATACATTGTATAAGTCTACTTTGAAACTTTTTGGATGTGAATAGTAAACTTTCGAAGAGCGAAATCCGTTTTAATCCGTTTTATATTGAAACATTGCTTGAGGCTAGATTCGGAAGCGTTCAGAAAAGTTCATGACAATCTTGAAAACAGTCACAATTGTAGAAAGAGGAGAGATGTGGTTTTTTATATTCACTTAACAAAAAAATTTTTTTAACACAATAAATTTTATTGATTTTTTTTTTGCTTTTTGCTTTGAAATTATCGATCAATAAGATGGTAAAAAATGAATCAAAAATTTGGGTGAGTAATTGAAAATTTAGCAAATTTACCATTTGTCGCATTTTCATTCTATGATTGTGAGTTTGATTTATAATGAACTTTTTTGCTTTGAATCTATTTTTTATGCTAAAACAGTACATTCTCTAGGGAACCAACACAAACTTTTATCTAGCATATTGTCTTTTTAACAATCAATAATTTAAAGATTAATTTTCTCTTTCTGTGAGTGATTTACAGCGTAAAAAAGCTTAAATAAATCATTAATTTCGAAACCAAACGCTCGTAATAAAATGAAGAAATCAAATTAAATAGGTTCAATTCCAAAAAATCAACCATACAAAATCGAAATGTATCATTACGAAATAAATTAATTAAAAAACTTTTCTTTAAAAACATTCGCTCGCTTTTAATTAAAGTCCATGCAAACTGCCGCTGCTTTACTTTCAAAGCGCATTATGATTGCTGATTGAAATCTATAGATCGGCTTCTACTCCTCAAAAGCAAGATATGTAAACAAAAAGATATAATTTTTGAAATTAAAAAATTATAACTTGCAAGCTTTTATACCCTTCATACTAAATTTTTCACGCTTATTTATGCAATTGTTAATTGTATTTTCATGTTAATTTCATTTTCTTCTGTTTTAAAAAATTTCAAATTTCAAAAAGTCAAGCATAAAAAAATAATTGAATTGAAATTATCTTAGTTATTTAATTAATAAAATTTTTATTATTTATTTATTTTTATACTTAAGTATTTAATTAAATCTTTTATTAAACATAAAAAGTATTAAAAAAAGCTGTTTAAGATGTAAAAGTTTCAATAATTAGAATTGGAAATTAGAAAATTAATTGAAAACCGTGCTAGATAAAAAAGTTTGCCAGAAGTTATTCGTTCAAAATTCTTTAATAATCGTACTACTTTTTAAACTCATGCTCCTACCAAAATGTCAAATGCTTTGTAATTAAACGATATTAAATGTTTGTTAACGAAAAGTTCAGAAAGAAAATTTGTTTGCACAGTTGAGCATATTCTAAGTTGTCTCTTATGTAAATGAAATTGAATTAAATTCGCTTGAAGCAATGAAATCTTTTTATTTCTTAAACGAGACTTTTCGATTACAAAAATTTAAGTTAGAATCTAAGTTTTACTTTAAGATTGATAATAATGATTCATATAATTTTGATAATCAAGCAAATACCAAAATTTTCATTTAATAGAATAGTAAGTAGAGATAAAGAACAAAAGTTAATCTTTCAATTCATAAATAAGGGTCAGTTGAATTTAATGTTTTTAAATGATCGTTGATTGTCCAACTATTATTGAAAAGCGAAAAATATAAGTCAGTGAAATCGTAATTGATAGCGGCGAGTTGAGGAAAAAATCTTCAAGTTCCCCTTAAGTTAGAAACAAACCAAGGAAGATACCCAATGGAACAGAATTGGCCAAAATAGTTTGGAACTTCGTTATAGTTGAAAGTTTTGAAGTTTATCATCTTTTTTTTGTAATTTCAAGAAATTTTTTCAAAAAGATTTTTTTATCATTTGAAAAGAAATCTAATAAAATTCAAAATTTTCTTTATTTTACTTTTCCTGAAGTTGTAGATTTAATCTGATCAAATTCGTTTGATTTTTATGCGATAAGATTAAAATGATTAATTAAAATCTTAAATTTCTTAGAGTTATATGATGATTTGTTAATAAACGAAACAAAATTATTCAAGAAACCTAATGACAAGAAAGGATTAAAAATTAATGTGGCTAAAAATGAATATTTTTTAATTTTTTTTCGCGTCTGAACAAACAAATTGATCATTTTTCTACACCCTAGAAACAATGATCCGCTTGCGATGTTCAAATATCCCGATCAGTTAAAGTTTATTTTTACATAGATAAATTGGAAATTTTGAAATATTGAAAATTCTTTTTGTATTTATGTAAATGAAAACGAAAGAACAATTTAAATCAAAACTCTTTCTCAATAAATGTTTGAAATTAAAATTTTTTGTTCTAAATACTTAGTTAGTCGCGAACACATAAAAATATTGAATAACTAAAATCAAACAAAGATAAACTTTTTTTTCAAATAAAAAAGATTTAAAATGAAAGCAAAAATAATTCGCATTCAAAATTCACTTTCAAATCTTTGACAAAGCTAATCAATTCTTTTTTTTGACAACAAATTGTTATAAAAAAAGTAAAACAATTTGATTTTTGAATTTGAAAGAAAATTGCGAAAGAAAGAGCGAAAAGAAAAGCAAAGAAAATTAAATCACAAAGTTTTTTCCTCTTTGATCTATAAAAGTTTGCTCCCTTTTTTCACAGTTTAATAAAGTTTGAATTTATTTTTAATAAAATTGAAAAAAAGAGAAAATAAAGTTCGCTGCGAAAATTGATTATTTCAAATATAAATAGTGAAATAGAAGCAATGAAAACAAAAATTAGATTCAATAAAAATCACAGACTATGTAAAATTTCATTAATTTGCGAAAATCGAACTAAACGAACAACAAAAAAACTTTTTTCCGATAAAATGAACAAAGAGAAGTTTTAGTTTGTTGAATTTATCAAGCTAAATACACGCGACATGTTAGCTTACATTTTGTTGCTTTTTATTCGTTTGACTTAAAATAAAATGTTATTCAATTTAGTTTAGTTTAAAAATTGAAAACTTTTTTAAGCTTTAAACGCTGTGTTTAATGTAGAATTTAATTTTGAACAGAAACGAGAAAAGATAAAAAGTAAAATAAAAAAATAATAAAAATAATCAAAAAAATTATTTTGTACTCAATTCGAGATTAAACTAATTGATTGAATGCAGCGATTAAGCTTTAAACCGTAATCAGTGAAAGTTTTCGAGAGAACAAAGCAAAAACAAGTCAAAGCCTTATTCTCGATTACTTTTTTCCTAGTTAATTTGCGTTTCGATAATCATTAAAATAAATTGAAAAGCAAATTAAGAAAACAAGCGTAATTAGCGAAAAATTCTAATGAATATGATTGCGTAGCGGGTGGAAAAGTAGATAGAAGAGAAAAAGTGCGCTTAATTTACTAGTTGTTTTAGATAAGCACTAGCACAGTATAGAGAGAGTTTATTTAATGTCTGCTCTGCTCTTGTCATATGTCATCTCGGAGCACGAAACGCACACAATGTACTAGGTAGAAAAAAAAAGAGAATATTATATAATAACGTTTAGTAACACAGTTTCTCGCTCTCGAAAACATAAACGCGCATTGATCGTCACTCATTATCGGTAATTGGCCGAATATATATATTCTTTTATAATGTTTTAAGTGAATCAATTGTGCGAAGAAAACGCAGCGCGATACTTTTTCGCCGAGATTAACTCGCTGTTATTCGCACGTCAAGCGCACCATTAAGCGAGTTGAATTAAATAATAAACTCGATTCGCTGTTTGCAATGAAAATACTATATATTCACTTGCAGTGGTGTTGAATGAAAACGGCGATTTAATATAATATCTATAATATTAGGAGAATACGAATTTGCTAACCAATGATTTACTCAAACAATCGTAAAAACTTACGAGAGTTTGGGCAAACATAATTTTGGTCTTCTCTCTTTCTCACACACACACACATAGAACACTATAATAAACTTTTGCTCATTCGCGCTCTGATTTTTCGCCGGCTATTTGGCAATCGTATATAACTTATTTGATATAGTGGGTACTTTAGCGTGTGCGTGTGTATAACGTGTGTCGAGCGAAAGTTTTGCGAAAGTTGAGGCTCTGTATTCTGCCCGCAGGCGGAATTTACTGCGTTAAGCAGCGAATGTCACCCGAAATACAATAGCAAATATATTATTATTACCCAAAATCGAGTTGAAGAGTAGTCGTAATATTTCGCTTTCCTTTAATCCTCATAAAATGAGACTTTCGAGATTTGTGTGCTTATCAAACTTAATTTAGTATTTGTTTTCTTTCTTTCTTTTTTCTTTTCTGCAGTAAAGCAGAAAAAAATCGAAAGAATCTCGTCTCGCTCCTCTGTAGCTCTTTCTCTTTTGAGATTAAATTTTAGGCTCTTGATTCGAGTTATTGCAAACTTTTATACAGTAAAACGCAAAACACTGATTACTGTGTAAGAATTTTTTTTTGTTTGTTACTGATTTAACTTTATTTTCTTGTATTTTCTCTCATAATGAGCCTCGTTTTGAATACATGTTCAGATAGATCGAGAGCTCATATAGCGATGCTGTGCTCTTTCTCGTCCCTCTCTTTCTCACCAACTCACTAGCTCATTATTCGCTTACGCACAATTTTATAATAATCTGTTAAGTAAATAAGTCTTGTAAAAGAATTGCAATTTCGCTCATTTAGACCAGATTTAAATTCGTTATTTTCGTAAACAAGTCTCAAAACGTTTCGCTATTTTTTCAAATTCAAATTAACGGCCGCATTCATCGTATTATACGAACGCATGCATACACACACACATACAAAAGTATATACTCCGTGCACACACCGCTCTCATTTACATTGCATTGATGCACTCAATGGTACTTTCGAACCGATCTGCAAACTGTTTGAGACAAGTATATACAAAAGCGAGAGAAATGGTGCAAAATACAAACCAATTTCAAATCGAATACAAACACACAATTGGCTAAACCAAAACCTGATTCTAACGAAAGCTATAATTTTTGATTATCATTTGAAATGGCAATTGCTAGATGCTAGCGAAGATCGTTCTTGAAAAATCTATCGGCTCGACTTTATTCGATTGATTCACTGAGCGAAAAGATAATTCAAACTTTATTTGATTTAGTTTTGTAATTAAAGCGAAAGGAAAGCGAAGCAAACGAAAGAATGTTTTAAATTTAGCGTTGAGTTTTATTTGCGAAACTTTGATTCTATTTTCACAGATTTTATTTAACAGATCGCACACACGAAACGCACAAAAACGAAGTAAATAATTTCATTTAACACAGTTTGCGTTAGCGTTTAAAGAAGCGGGGAAAAGCATTCGTTCTCTCTCTGTGTCTCCATTCTCTCTTTGGTTCTAATATGTGCGACAAAAAGTAACTATGCACAGAGAGAGTGAGACAGAGAGAGGGAATGGCAGTTAGCGCACAGCGGGGGTAACGCAGAAAGGGATGCGCGTATAGGGAGGATAGTTAGTGTTTAGTGTGTATGTACGTGTATATATAGTGTATATATTCTACTTTTATTGATCGAGGCGAGCATTGAAAGATTGAAGAACGGCGAAGGGCGGTAAACCGTAGGAGCCAATCATGTTTAGTGTGTGAGGCCACATTTCATTAAAATATTCCTCAAGATCACGTCCCAAAAGACTTGTTCACCATTTAAAGGGCTAATTACTTTAACGGGATATTATTTTATATACAATTTTCAGTTTAGAAACTTTTCAATGGTGAGCAAATACAGAACAATTTTGTAGCGTCGATCGCTTCTAACAGTGAAAATTCTATTCGCAAAGCTTGTTTCGTCGAACAGATTTTTGTTCCGAAAAAACATATCAAAGTTCAGAGAAGAGCAAAAAGTTTTCTTTTCATGCTCTCAAGTTTAACGTTATTTATTAGTGCGCCATTCGTAGAAAATCAAATTGTATACGTTCGCGAGTAACAATATATTATTGGCCTTTGTGCATCTGAAGAATATTGTATATACTCCCGAAGTGCGTTGAAATCACTGTGAATCCTTTTTTCTTTATTTGTCGTCGTATACTTCGTGATTTTTTCTTCGGATGATGACAGCGAAAAATACTGCGCTCTTTATTTCTTCTCCTTCTCTCAATCGTTAAATTCAATTCAATCGACAAAATAAATTTTACAACTTTACAAAAATTTCATCTCCCGCTCATCGCTTCATCACTTCTTTCGCTTTTCAAATCGCAATTTTTACTTTCGCTGACAATTCAAAAATGCAAAATTTAACTTCTCTGCATTCATTCTCTTCTTCTTCTTCTTATTCACCTCTCTGTGATTTGTGAATTTTTGTAAATTTTCGTCGCAAATAGCTTCTCAAAAAGCACGAGTAAAGTGACGACAAACACTTCTTTTGAATTTGATTTTCGTGTTGTGCAAAAAGAAAGAAAAGTGATTTTGTCGTATTTTCGCTTTCTTTTGGTTCGCGAAATTCTTTAAAAGACGTTTTTAAAAGCCGAGTGCGAAGAGGAAGAAAACCGAATGTTACATCTTTTTTGATCGCTTATCAAAACAGTTAACAGTAAAGTACTTTTCAAACAAAGTTTCTCTTCGTTTCATAAATATAGCATTTTACTTCTACGTTTCTTCTTTTCTACGACAAACTTTTTGACAGTAGTCACCGAAAAAATTCATGCCGACGACAGCCCACTTTCGTGTCGCCGTAAAATAAAAATCTTAACTTTTTCGGAAAACAAACTTTTTCGAAGCACTTTCGATAAGGTAAGTGTTGTGTGTTGTACGTTTGAGGCAGCAAATAGTTTTTTATGCTTAACACAATTGTTCGTTTTTTTCACTTTTAATTGACTTGTAAACGAAAGTTATCTCTGTGTTTAAGAAAAGCACTCGTCAACTATTATCGCCATGATCACCTCGAGTGATTTGCAAAAGAGCGATTCGTACGAAATGAAGAATTGTTTTGAAGAGAACTCAACATCGCTGATTTCAAGCACCTCGCATCCGTCGTCAATACGATCATCTGGTTTTTGCATCGAGCAATTGTTGGGCGACAAAAATAAACATCAAACTATTCATCAGCGCGAAGAGTGCTCGTCTTCGATCGCTCAACGAAATAAGGTGTTCAAAATCTCGTCTAATAATCGTAAGTTCACACACACGCAATACTTTCCTCTATTTTGGCGGTTCTACTTTTGTTAAAGTTTATCTTTTTTCTCATTTAATTTATTAAAAAAATTCTACAAAAGATGACAAAGAGATCGGCGACGTTAGCGAAAGTGATGTGAGTGAAGACGAGACCGAAAAGAATTGTAGCGAAGTTGAAAAGCCGCGTAAAATACGTCGAAGTCGGACCACATTCACCACTTTTCAACTGCATCAATTGGAACGAGCTTTCGAGAAGACACAATATCCAGATGTGTTCACTCGCGAAGAGCTCGCCATGAGGTTGGAATTGAGCGAAGCGCGAGTTCAGGTTAGTGTTTATAGTCGCTTTTCTTTTACGCTCGAGCCCAATTTAATTAACTGATGTTCATTCAATTGAGTTGAGTTTGTTTCGCATTCTTGGTCACATGCTTCTTCATCTTAAGTAAAAATGATATTTTTATTTGCGAAAAATAGACGTAAAAAGTGATTAGGATTTGTCAAACTATGAAGCGTATCAAACGCGATTATGTTATATAATAATCTTCTTTACGAACTGCAATTGCCTTTATCTAAATTTGCTGCATCCGCTTTCTATAAACATCGTCAAAACGAGTATCTTCGCGTTGGTCACGTTCTTATTTTGACCATTTTTCTTAAACTGTTATTGTTCAGGTTTGGTTTCAAAATAGAAGAGCGAAATGGAGAAAGCGAGAGAAAGCTTTGGGTCGCGAAAGTCCGAGTTCGTATCTCGGTGCTGCGGCCAGCGGGGCCACCAACTTAGACAGCTGTCCACGCTCTGACTACATTTACATGAATCCCGGTGTATTCATTCCTTCTTCAACTCATCCGCAAATGTCATCGCAAACTAGTGGAACGAACTCTGACATTCACGTGTGGTCGCCACTTAACTTATCGCATCCTTCGCCGTCTTTACACCCGAATCTAGCAAATTCACATGAAATCAGCTTTCAAAAGCACCAAATGTCGCCGACCGCTTGGAGTTCAGCGCTTTTACAAGCTTACATGCTTCAATTTTTGCCCGCAACCAATTCTGGCTTAATACTTCCAAGCGGCGGTGGCGCATCCGGCGAACGGTTAAGTCCGCACGCCGGGTGTTTAAAGCTCGGCCCGTCGCATCTAGTCACCGCTTCTTCAACGCATCCTTTGCATTCTACTCTTACAATATTGAAGCAAAAAGCGCAGCATTACGCAGCAAAAAGCGGCGAACGGTCACCAACACCGCCGGCGCCGTCGTCGATAATTACTGTGCGGGAACCGGGTGAGCAAGAGAAAAATCAGACGAGCAACAAATCGATACTGAATCAGTGAAATAAGCATTTTAGTGAGCGTATAGGGAAGAGCACCTATTAAGAGACAAAGTTAGTTCGATAAGTTGCAAACTGTGTAATTGTGAAATGCTGTTTTCAAATTATTAATCATTATATAAGTAACTAAAAATAAATCATTGAGTAATACATCAAAATAAAAAAGTTAGAACCGTTCAAACTTTTCTGTTTTAGGATTTATCAATTTTTGTCGATTTTTACAATAATTTTGTGCTTGAAAATCAAATTAACACTTTTATCCGAAAGATAATTAAAAATTACACAAATGTGTTTGACTCAAATAAATTTATAGAACATTTCTAAATAAAATCTAACTTTTCAGTTTTTAATTAATTTTTTCTTCGCCGAACATTTTAAGCCGAGCAAAATAGCCGCTGTTTCAATTATCATGAAAAATGCATTGAAAAAATCTCTAGTGAATAAAGTGAAAAAATGTATAGTGAGAGAAAATATTTTGTATATTCTGTCGACTTTTGTAAACAGGTTTTGAATTTGAGTAGATTTGTAATTTTCTGCTTTGTACTGTATATGTTATGATTTAATTTCTAAACCTCACGATTCTTTTCAAACACAACAGTCGTATTATTGCTATATATAAATTTAAAATTTGAAAATGTACCCTTGTCTCTTAATAAAAGCAGCCGCGATTTCACGTTTTTATTGGTTTTTTTCAAATCTTTTCAGTTTTCTAAAAAAGTTAACTTAATGAGTTGCTTAAACTCATTGTTTCTTCGATCCATCAAGATCAGAAATTAATTGCATCAAAAACACATATCGCTTTTAATGGCTTTATTTATGAAATAATTTTAAAATATAAATTGAGTGACGGATCTTTAGCCCTCTAGCTGAATTTCAACCCATTCTTGTTATTGAAATATAAAATTATGAAATTTGACTTGTAGCACATATTTTTTACTTTTTAGCACATATCACATAACGTATTTAGACCGTTTTTATGCAAGCAAAATCCGATGTCTATTCATTACAAAGAAACTGGCTTCTCGAGGTATTACAATTATTATTTATGTATTATTTTATGTTTGCAGGGATCAAAGCCTCTTCAAAAGATTTTCACACAAGTAGTAAAAATCGCTTATATTCAATGCGAGTATTAAAACTGTGTATGGGTCTGGTTGCGTTCCATCTACAAACGCAGTGCAATTGTGGAGCAAAAAATTTTTGAAACTGTGGCAGAAAAAATCTTAACAGATTAAAAAGATGAGTGATTGAATGAAGAGAATTTGAGAAGAGCGAAACATTTGCCATTTACTATCTAATAAATAGAAAGCGAAAAATATTTTTTGCATAAAAATTATTTTGTCATAAAAGCTATTTTTTGCTTAAAATGTATAAAATCAAAATTTTTAATTTTTATTGCATAAATTTATATTTCTGTGTCGAGTTCTATAGAAAATAGAAATTTTAAAATTTTAATATATGCTTTCTCAATAAGAATAAATTTTTGTTTCTCAAAATAAAGTAATTTAAATGTAATTTTTTAATCCATATTCAATTATGGTAAATAAAAACACAATTATTTTGCGCACTTAAATTTTAGTGGATCTAGCATAAACAAGTTCATGATAGTTCATAAAAGTTTATGAATTCGAGTTTATAAATCGGAGTTAAAATCGGATTTCGAAAAATCTAAGGATTTGTTGTGTAAATGGTAGCTAAAATTTTGTCATTTTCGCCTTTTCTATTCAAAGGACTTGTTTCACGTATTTTGGCGATGACGAATTTCACTTATTTTCACATATTATAATCTTTATCGAAAATAAGTCGATATTTGTATCAAAATTTTTCTATAAAAGCTGGTCTTCTCACGTGAGTTTTAATTGTTATACAAAAATTAACATTATGAGATAAATTAAATCGAGAGATAAAATTAACATCGAGAGATACCTTCATTTTCGATTACACGTGAAAATTAGTGAAATCCGTAATCTCCGAAATACGTCAAACAAGTGCTTTATAAATAAAGACAATTTATTGATAATCTTGATAGTGGTAAAATTTAATGGAGAATTTGAATATTGACTGATTTTGGTCTTGCATTTCATCAGAAAATCAGATTAAAAAATCACAAAGTTTTAGTTTTTCTTATCAAAAGCTTAAATGTTCGATACTTAAGGATTCCAAACTTATTATAATTGTAAAAAGAAACCGATTTGTCCCCGAAAATTTAGAAAAGCATCTTATATTTCATTGTAATAATTTATTATGCTTAGTTTTATTGCATATTTTTACGCATAAAATCGTCTTTTTTAGAGAATAAAGACAAATATTTTCCGTTTTTTATAGCATAAAAATCCGCTCTCTTCTAATAAATAATAATAATAACACGTAATAATAATTTGTATATTTTTTCAAGTATCATTCAAATAAAAAGCGAAAACATCTCGAAAAGTTGCATTAATTGAAGAGCGAGAAAAAAAGTTAATTCGAATTAAATTGAATTGACGCTTAAATAAAAATTAAATGCCAATTCAAGTAAATTGAATGAAATTTTGCTGCTCATAAAATGAAGAGAGCGAGAGATGAAAACTTTTTCCTCCTTTCATTTTATTCGCTGCATTTTCGAAATGAATGAAGAGAAACGAAGGAAACGATGTCGTTTTTCTCGCCATAAGTGTAGTGCTTTTTAAACGCAGAAGAAAGCAGCCAATGTTTAGTATATTCTATGTACAGAACACTTTACTAAAGTGTATTATATTGAGTGAAGAGGTGAAAGAATTCAATTTTGTCGCAAAAACGTAACCGTAATATATTGCCTTTATATATACAGTTTGTGAAACGACGAATTCGATCGGGCGTAAAATGACTTCAAAGGGCCTACTCACTCGCTCTCACTCGCGCTCTCTCTTCTCAAATGAAAAAAGAGAAGCGGAGAAGAGAATGATAAGAGTTGTAGGCTGCTGCTGCCTGCCTGCATCAATGTGCTAAAGAGGCTCAACGTTTCAAACGTTCGTACACAACTGTAATGCAAAAGCAATTGCAGCAATAACACGATTCATTAGTTGTGCAGTTGTGCAAGAAAAAATGGTGCTCCACGCTTAGCGTTTAGGAGCGAGAGTGAGCGAGTGAGAGAGAGAGCGAGAGAACAGCAGAGAGCAAAAGCAGGCATAGCGCATCAATTTGCTGCTGCCGCTGCTGCTAAGCACTCTATATAGGTGCTTACTTCCGGCTTTAGTAAATATTTGCTGCCCTTACAAACTATATATATAATGCTTGTGTACGCTTCAAGCGTGTGTCACATTAGCTAATTCGCGGATCGATTGTGTCCGCGATTGCACCAAAATTGATTAAAAGACGAGGCAAATATTTGCACTCGATATTAATTAACTGCAGCAAATACACAACGGCAACTGCACGCCGACTGCGAAGCACACTTTCGCGATCGGCTAAGTTTGTTATTGAATGCACTGTCGGTGTCGGCAATTAAATCAGAAAGAATATTGCCTCTATTCAATGATCGCAAAATTCGATAGTCAGAAAGAGCGAGAGTGCAGTCGAAAAGTACGGTACACAACTCGACGTTTCATTTCGCGTATAGAGTCTTAGTATTAAACCAAGTGTGAATGGCGCCGAATATGTGCATTAACTGCGTATAAACTTCTTAAAGAGACGAGTAAATGGCACTCAATTTGTTGGCATTACACCTAACACCAAAATGAATAACCTGCGAGTCTCCACGCTGGATTACTGAAGTGCTCGTCGCTATTGTCCTCGAATCTTTCTTATTTTCTCCTCCTATTCGACTAACCGATAAAACTGCAGCACTCAGTTTTTACTTTGCACAAAAACGGTGAAGAAAGAAAGCGACAGAAGGTCTTTTCTTGTCTTGAGCTCTTCCCACCACCGACTGCTAATCCGATTCTTTCCGCTTCTTCTTCCGGATCATTGATTTCGTACATTTAGCATGTAAGAATAGACTGACGCTGTATTTTTGTACGTGTGTAAGCTATTTGTGTGACATATCGGCGCTACTCATCAAAACTTTTCAAACTGAAATTTTTAAAAATTTAAGCCTTGTAATTACTTATTTCGCGTAAACCAATTATCATTTCATTTAAGTAATTTTCTTAATAATCATTTAAGTGAAAATATTGTATTTTGAATAAACGGCTTAAGTTTAGCAAATCTAATATTCTTAAGTTATCTGAAAGATAAAAGGACTGTAAATGTATGAAACAAATTTTTAATTTTAAATGCTCGAATAAAGGAAATTTAAGTCGTTGAAATTATTTTTGCCCTAACAGACTATTCACTGAATAAAACTCCATATCGAATTTAAGAAAATTTTATAAACTATCTTAATGTTTATGAATAAAAATGAAAAAATTTTATCTTGCTTGCAAACTTTAATATTGAAATTTACGAATTCATATTTTTTTAAAGAACTCGCACATTTTAGAAATGTAATTTTCAAAATATGAAAGAATGGAAAATGAAAATACAGTTTAGAAATATTATAGCGCCATCAAAAAAGTTCAAACTTAATAATTTTTAAAAATTACTTAGTAAATTTTGACTTTGAGAAAAAGAAATAAATTTAAAATCATACAACAACTGAAAATTTCATTTACAGTACAATTTCAAAAATTCCATAAGTTTGTGTTGTTTTAAAAAATTTTCTGGTCTATGAGCCAATTTTTGTCCCATTACTCAAATCGCTGGTGACATTTCGATATAAGAACAGATTTATTTATCTCATTTGGCCTATTATTGACCTATATGTAACATTTTAAAGATCTGCAATTATATTTATTAGGGTTACATAAACAGACGGACAAATTGAATGTGTAAAATTTTCGATTGAATTAGATGATGCGCGAAAAATTATCACTGAAAAATAGCTTTTAGAAAGGTTAATTAATCATATTTTCATGTTTAATCATATTTTTGTATTCAATTTTTCAAAAAATTTTTAAAAATTGTCAATTATATAAATAGATTTTTCAAATTTGACAAAATTATTATAAAAAAAAAGATTAAGATAAATTTGTTAAGATAAACTTGAATTAATAGAGGCAATTTAAAAGTTTTTCAAATAAAATTTTATTTTGACTCGCAGTTTTCGTAAAATAAGCATAGTTAAATATATCTGAATAATCATTGAAAAACTTATGTAATTATT
>NCKU01002702.1:0-17948 GCA_003675995.1 Dinothrombium tinctorium | reverse complement strand
AAATAGGGGCAAGAATCCAAAACGAACTAAAAAAAGAATTGAAGGTTCTTCACGTGATAGGAATAAGTTTGAAATTGGTATGTTTAAATAAGATTTTTCAAATTGTGAAAGCACTCGAGATTAAAATAATCTGAAGATCAATAGCCAATCGAATAGTTTAACGAACGATAAAATAATTAATTGATTTTTTCTGATTTTTTTGTTTTGAAAACAAATCGTATCGATTTGGCATATAAATAAATTTCTTTTTAGAGAAACGAATCGATCTTTACTTGGTTTCTTAAAGTGAGAAATGTTCATTTAGAAAAGCTAAAAAGTAAGAAAATTATCAACACTTTTACTTTAATAATGATAGTGATTAATCAATTCGCTCGACGATTTGAAAGTAAATGTAAATTGAAAGATTAATCAAAAACGACTGCACAAAGTTCGCGAAACAACTCAATTAATGCGTTATGGACGGGAACAGAAAAAACAATGAAAGTAAGAATAAAAATACGAGGAAAAAAGGCGTAAAATGCCAAATAAAAAATTTGTTTCAATGAGTGGTTTTGTGTGACCGTGTTTATAACGAATGAAATGCTAATTTAACAAATGGGAAAACTTTGAAGATTAAAAAACAAATCTTAGTGAAAGTGATCACAGTAAGCATTACCAGATTTAACAACGGAAACCGCTTCTTCCGCGGAAACCACTTTCGGTCTTCGATTCAGATCTTGACACGGACGTTCATACGTACGATGGTGGCACCAACAAACGCTTTGCCTGCCGTTCAATCGATAGTTCACTCTCGTCAAGCATTGCGTCCACAATTTCGACGCGACTTTCGATAAAACAAAAGGCATCTCAAGTTTTCGTTTTCCGCTTTCGTTCAAAAATAAAAATGTTTTCGAAACGAGGGATTCGTCCAACACTCGATGTCGTCCTTCTACCCAGGGGACGTATCAAAATTGCACCGAGTTTGACAGTTATTTATCTCAGCGATTTGCGTCAATCGCGTGTTATGCAACGCTTTGTTGGCGCTCGTTAAAGAACCATTTATCTTTAGCTAATCCGACGCTGGTTTCGCAATGAACTGCGAAAATAGTTTTTATTTCGTGTTTATTATTAGTTACACTTTTTATTTTTAATACAGTACATTAAAAAAAAAGTCCTCTCATTCGTCGCCCCATTCCTTGACGATCGTAAAGAACGTTGAACTTATTCACAAATTGATTCATCGAGTTTGATCCCTTTGTAAGCATTCCTAGATATGTCATCAAAGCGACATCATTACACTGATTGTAGAACTCTTGCGAAAATTGATTTGTATTTATCACTGGAAGTTGATGACATAAATTGTATGCTTCACGTAGAATTTGATGATCCCAAGGAACTAAACCACTCTGTGTATCTTTGACATAGTCAAGAATGAGTTTAACTCTATCACGAAGCATTTTAACAGCGTTATATTGACAACGAAGTTGTTCAGCCACAACCGAGTTTGAAGAATTTCCTTCCTAAAAGTGAAATAATTTTTCATAAAAATAAAAACAAAAACAGAAAAGAACCTGTTGCGTAGAAGTGAGCCGAGCGCAATGGTCAAGACCGATTCTTTCAGCTTCTTCAGTGATCAAAGTGTAACTTAATTCAACTAAAATGACCATCGCTTCTCCATTAACCAAATCGATAACTGATTCATACATAGAAATCGGTAAACGAGTGCTGCGAGCCTTTCAAAAGGAAAATCGATCGCAAACTTAAAGAATAAACTAATAGACGAGATCAACGTACAATTGGATTGAGCTTAAGTAAAACTGGTGATTCATTGATTTCGCAAATTTGACGATGAATTTTTATATCGCTTTCTTTCGGTTGCGTTTCACCAGTTGTGTACCAGCCTAAGAAATCCAAATCGGGAAATACCTGCTTGAACTGCGATTCCTTTTGAAGGTAATACTGTCTGTCCACAATGATATCGTCGTTCATACGTTCGAACACGAGTTCGAAAGAATTCATAATTTCGATGTTTCTTCCCTTCTGTTTGCCGATCAAAGCGCCAATCACTTGTTGAGGCGAGCCCTCCTGAGCTTTGATGCGTGTCCAATGCTCGGACACATTCATTATAACCAAAGGATGGAGACTTACGAGCACAGAGCCGACTTCAAGCGTTTCGTTCGCCATTCTTTCGCTTTCTTTCGCCTTCTTTCGCTTCTCGTGTTTTCGCCTCTTCTTCAGGGGTCGTCTGCTCGTTACGCGTTCCTCCTCTCCTTGTCATTCCCACGTTTGATCGAAGCGTTGTTTTGCTTTGGAAATGTTGTCAAATTTAATCATTCGAAAAGAGGTCAATAAATGCCGTTTCGCGTTGCCGTTTTCACTGCGGCTCGTTGCCGAAAGAAGCGTTCAATCGACTAATTCGAGCCCATCGTCCGTGCTGCGATCGAAGCAATCGAACGGTAATCGCGAAAAGAATTTAGAACAGAATCCTTTTTATGCAAAGTATGCCGAGAAAATTGCGAAAGTGAAGCAAAATTCGAGTGAAACTGTGAAACGAATTGATGCTGCCATTGAAGATAAAGAGGCGATTGAGTTGAAGGATCGTGTAAAACGAATGCAGACTCTCTATACGAATGATCCGCAAAAGGCTAGTGATAAATGGTTCTCGTCGAAAAGCTTGAAAGAAGTCGTCAAATTGGATCTTTTAATGAATCATACTGCTGATGAGATCGTCGATATTTGGTCAAAATATCATCGTGACAAAGCTAACTGTGTCTATGCAGTGATACCGACTGATAAATACGAACAAATATATAAAACTAGTCGAGAGTTTCCGCTCTTTATTTATCCGATTCCGCGGCCGAATGCAGATGGTACAAACGCTGAAAACGATAGCCACTATGAATTCATGTTGGGTCAATTCAATGGACACGAAATATACTTCACGCCTTTGATAATGTACCAAACACATAAAGAGAATGCAACGCCTGTTATGGTAATCCATCACTATCCTGAGTTACAAAATAGCAAAAATTTAGTTTTAATGAGCGGCGAATATGATAGTAAAATGTTGAATTTGTTAGAAGCACAATGTTTGTCAAATCAAATTCAACTTTATTACGCAGGAGAAGATATAAAGAAGAGACTTCTTTTATATAAATTTAATCGCGAACCAAATTGTTTCTCATATATCGAAGTTATAAATGAATTTCAAAATAGTTTAGTAATTAAATAAAGCCTAAGAGAAAGTTAAAATCTCACTAAGCTTCGACTGAGACCGAAGGCGTATTGCTTTTAAGTAAAATCACAATCTTTTTCGGCGACCAATTTACGTGATAATAGTGGTGATCGTATTGAATGGTAATCACATTATTGAGAAGCGCGGTTTGTGCCGTGCTTTGCTCGATTATTCTGACCATATTTGCGATTAATTTGGCCACCCTTTCGTCTCTCTCCAATTTACCTCCGCTCTGCAAATGCGAAAAGAAGGCGTATCAAATGGTGAACGCGATGATTGCACGCAGCAAAGAAGTATACTCACGCTAAGAATGAGGCCGTCCTCGGCGGCGACGATGTACCCGAGTGTGTCCGCGGCCGAAAAGCAATCGTTCGATTCGAAAGCCATCACCCGTTTGCATAAATTTGCTGTCAAACCGACGACTATCTCGCGTCGATTAGCAGCTGGTTTGTTTTGAGCGCTTATTTTGAAAACTGCGCACTTTTTGTGTTTTAATGAAAAATGAAAGTTGAGGAGAAATAAAGCAGCAGAGACACAAATTTCGCAACCAGTCGCTGGTGATTAGTTTAAAGCGCCATTCAAATCGAAACTAGTTTCTTTCGCTTAACTCAATCATTTTTCGTCGTTTGCTAAAAGTTTGAAAAAAAAATTTGCGAATGATCATCGCTAAAATTAAATTTCATTTTTTACGAATTATTTTCTGTTTCGGCCAAAGTTTGCGCTACTCAAAATGGAATGTGGACAGAAAGTTTCGACTAAGCGGCCGTATGCGTGAGATGAAGTAACAATGACAAATGTTGTGGCGCTTTTAAGCCCTCCCTCATCGAAACTTTCTATCCACTCTGTACATAGTTAAATAGTCTAGATAGTTCTAGTTTGAACGCGAATAACTTGCTTCACGCGCAAATTTCGCACCTATGATGGGGTAATCTTAATATATTAATAGAGTTCTATCTGTATATCGAGTTTCATTGAAATTGGGATCTAGCACAAAAAGAAGTTTCATTTTTAGTGGATAAATTTAAATTTACATCCTGTATTTAATTATAAGTAGTTTATTTTATGTTACTTATTATAATTTTTTGTAATTTGAAATTCTGGCAAATGTTAATTCGGTCAAGTGTCAATTCTGGCAAGTGTCATTCTGGCAAGTAAACGGATCTCGGATGATCGACTAAATAATGAAGGGGACAATTGTACGTGTTCAGTTATTTACAACATGGAAAGTGTGCGAACTTAAAAATATATATTGAGATACAAATACAAAAGAACCCAAGGAGGTCAAAAATCGAAACAGTGTCATCTCTGAGAATGTGTAATTGAGTGTATCGCATGCGGTCTTTTAAATTTACATTTCACAATTTTATGAAAGCATTTCTCTTTTTGCAAAAACTTTCATCGTGCGCTTTGGTGTAAACATTCACTTGTTGCAAAAACTTTCACTCTGCAAAATTATTTCACCATCATTTGTAAATTCAAAGTGTATCTTCATTTCGGTCACTTGGTTGCGTGAATATCCAAAAATATTTTAAATGAGCGAAGAATATTCATGAAAATTAAAAAAAAAATATAATATTTGGTCAGTCAAGTGTTAGTGCGCTCATCTTCATAACCAAAAGTGAATACTTTTATTACAAAAGGGTACATCTAGTATAGGTATTTGCATTATTGGATAAACCCTTTTGTAATAAAAGTATTCGATTGTGGTCAAAATAGCAGCAACCGTATGAATGATCGAGAAAATCATGTAGGAGACAATAGTTATGTGTTTAGTCATATGATAAATGGAAATGCATGTGAACTTAAAAATAGAATTAGATGTAAATATAACGGCGCTCAAAAGTGAAGTTTGAAATTCGAAACAGTGTCCTGTTTGACGATAAAAAATATGGGAGTGAATGAAGTTGATAATATTGAAATTGCTTATATTTATTCAAATTGGCAACAATGGCAACTTTATTCTGTCTCCAATTGAATGAATTTATTCCGAAAGGGCCTATCCAAAAATGCATATATTATTAGAAAGGCCCTTCGGAATAAATTCATTCCGAAAGGGAATTGAATAGATTTATTAAGAAAGGGTGTATCCTACAATCTAAATGCTTATCGTTGGATAAACCCTTTCTTAATAAATCTATTCAATTGTAAATAGACTATGTTACTCTGAGAAAAATTTCTAATTTTGTACGCAACATTTCATGCTTGCTAGAGTTCCATCAAAAGTTTTAATCAAACATTATCGAGAAAAGATAAAATAGAAATCTAGAGAATTATTGCATTTTCTCTCGCTCTATAACAATTTGGACAAACAAGAAAACGAAATCCCGAATATCGAAAGAATATCTGTTTCGCGCACTGTTGCACATTTGAAATGATTCATCCATTTTTTCTTTATTGCTTTTTAAAATTTCATTTTGAAAAATTATTTTACATTAATTGTCCTATCACAAAAATTACGAAAGTTTGAAGCACAAATTTACGCTAATAATTTACGAAGTAAAAAGCACTATCAACTGCAAGAACCATCGTCCCAACCGTGAAACCACCTCTGATCGACTTTCGAGCAATCAAACAATGGTTTACCTAACTTTTTGTTCACTTTATTGTGTAGATTACAAAACCAAAGTGAAAGATCAGAGCGACTGCCGGTTTTTGGCGGATCATTTGCAATATCAACTTGCATGTCTTTCGCGCAATATTCGCACGGATAGAATTTAGAGAACAAATTAATGAACGTTTTCATGTCGCGCTGCTGTTCATCGGTCGGTCGGTCCGGAAAATATGCGGCCATTGTGTGCAAAAATGACCAAGTGTTCCTTCCTAATTGATCCTTGTCTAACGGACAGTTTTTACCACGTTTTGCGCCGCTTTTTCCCGTTAATTTCGCCCACGTTTTGAAATCGACACATGTTCGACACGGTTTACCGTCGATCTCTTCATTCGAACGCGGCTCGCTGTCGAAATAATCGCGTTTCATTTTTACTTTTTCGCGAAACTTTGTTTTCGAAATTTTTTCGTGAAATTTACGTTTAGAATTGCATAATTCAGGGACAATTTAAGAATTGTGTCCGCTTTTGATTGAAAACTTTTTTATTCGATAAACGAAAAAATTTTACCTTGCCTTTATTTAAGTTTTATCAAGTTATCTTCATGCACGTTTTTTTTCTCTACATGCAAAGGTTAAGTTTTGGAGACAACCGTCTCCTTCTTCAGACTTTAGGAAAGCGCACCACTTAAACAAGTTTTAATGAAGCATTTTTTAAGGTCTGAAAAAGCACACAAATGTCTCCAAAACGTAACCTTTGCTTGTAAGGCAATAAAAAAAATGCCTTCATGAAATTACTTTTGATAAAACGAAGCAATGCTTATTTTTGAGTCTCACAAATGAAAAATTTTCAAGTTTTACTCACTCATTGGCACCGTTGTACCTTTTAAAGCTTTAACAACTTACTTTTATTTAGGCTTCGTCCGTTCAAATTTTTGTTTGAAAGTGACCAGTTTCGTTAAGCTACATATAAGGCGAATTTTGAAGTTTTTTATTATGCAATTTTGTTTAAATTTGGAAGTAAATTAATGGCAATTAAGAAGAGAGTAAAATTAGTTAACAAAACAGCTTTTTAGACACCTAAAAGCGTTTTGATATATATATATATATGACTGGTTATACAAAGTAAAACTTAAAAATTTTTTAATTGAATTTTAATGGTTTTGTTCTTTTGTTTGAAATAAGAGCACAAAATATTTTTTGAAAGCACTTTTCTTTTGAATGCGATTACAAATAAAGTCTATTATCTTCCTCTATTGTACCTGTGACACTTAAGTTTATTTTGAGTAAAGTTTATTGCTGAGTGCTCATTATTTTTCATCTCTTATCTTGTCATTATTATCAGTTTCAAGTTCCTTGTTAGAATCTTCTACTATACACTTTCAGAAACAATAACATTGCTGTCCCAAAGTCTTGACCATTTTTCTCGCTTAACGCGATAATAATCTCAAATACAACAGTGCTCAACTTGTTATTAAAATTTGAACTACTTTTTCTATGAATATGAATACCATACAAGACTAATTCTTAATCTTAAAAAATTGATAGAAGAGCATTATTTTCGAAAGCGTCTATCGATATAGTTTTCTCTAAATTAATTTTGATTCAAACATTTTGAACTTAAAACTATTCAGTTACACAGGTAGACAGCTTTTGAAATATGCTTTTTAATGAAAAGACGGAATTTGCCGAGGGATATTTTCAGATAGTGACAAGATATGAAAATGATAAAGTAGATAAGTCAAACCTAAAATCATATAAATAGCGGGAAGTGAATTGCTTTGTTAAGTTAAACGTGAGACGTGGTGAGATTGTTTCCAAATTGGTTTATTAAAGTTAAAACAATAATGAATCGTAAAAACAAGTTAAATCCTCTCGCAATTAACAACTCTAAAAGAGCCGTGGAGTTCATTGACAGTTTCGATTATATTCTTTGCGACTGCGATGGAGTTCTATGGGTCAACAATAGTGCTGTTCCTGGCGTTCCTCAAGCTTTAAACAAGTTTCGCAGGCTAGGGAAGAAAATTATTTTTGCGACTAATAACAGCACGAAGACAAGAGAAGAGTTTATGAACAAATTAAGGAAACTTGGTTACATCGCTTATATGGACGAACTTTTTCCGACTTCTTACAGCACTGCAGTTTACTTAAAATCGATTGACTTCGAAGGAAAAGCGTTCATTTTGGGTTCAAGTGGTTTAGCGAAGGAGCTCAACAAAGTTGGAATCGAAAGCATTGGTATCGGTCCCGATTTGACACCAAATCATTGGAATCCAGGAATGGCTGAGTTTGAATTGGATCCTGATGTGAGGGCAGTGATAATCGGATTTGATAATCAACTGAGCTTTCCGAAACTGGCAAAAGCTTGCAGCTATCTGAAAAGGCGTGATTGTCTATTCATTGCTTCCAATTTAGATGAGACTTACCCAAGTCCTGAACCAGGAGTAGTTGTACCAGGACCGGGAGCGTACGTTGCAGCGATAGAAGCTGTTGTCGATAAAAAACCGATCGTTCTGGGCAAGCCAGGAACGTTTTTCTTTAAGTGTATTCGCCATATCCATCCAGATATTGATCCAAAACGTACGGTCATGATTGGAGACAGGCTTACAACCGATATGGTTTTCGGTCATAATAATGGCTTGAAAACGCTCCACGTGCAAAGTGGACTTGGTAGTTTCGAAGAAATGGTTGGATTCATGAAAAGTCCACAACCAGAACATCATCAATGTGTGCCAGACTATTATGCCAATAGTTTAGCTCAGTTTTTACAATTTTTGTAAGATCCTCACAGCTTTTATTTTATTCTTTTTTATAAATGACAAAGTCTTATGATTTTCATTCTTTTCAGTATCGAAATATAGTTTTAAAAGCTCGACTTAACAGACAATCTTAATGTCTGTTAAGAATGTATAAATGGTGGCAAATAAACTTCAATTCTGAATTGCAATTTTGTACTCGACGGTTTCTCACTAAAACAACTGTTTTAGAACTTTAACTTTAATCATTTTTTTTCAAATTACGTGAATTATGCATTGCTGTGCTTGTATATGAATAGCAGATTGGTTTTGTAAATAATGATGCGAATTGCAAACATTTGTCTACAAACTGCGCAAAATGAGCATAAATTATGTTCAATGCTGCAGACTTTTTTCATCTGACATAATCAATTTGGTATTTGCAATTGTTTTTTACCAATTTTTGCTTTTTAGTAATGTAAAGTGGCTGAATCATAACAATTGAATACCATATTTGAAATGTACTGAATACGAATTGAATACAATATTTGTAAAAATGATAATAATTTCCTGTTGAATTGTGCTTAACGCTTTTACGTATGCAGCCACATTCGATTACCGAATGAATTGATAACTCTTCTCATGAGCTTTGCGTTTTGAATTTGGTTTTTTTTCGTAAACTTATCTATATGTGTAATAAAATTGTTAATTAATAGCTTTTAGGGGCCGATCACAAACTTTAAAAATATGAGTTTTGGATCAAATGAAAACAGTATGAAGTGATGAGATTCAGAAACATTAGCAAATTTGTTTTGGATCAAAAAAGAAGCTCAAAAATTGAAAAAAGTTGAGACGAAAATGGAAAAAGTGGGAAAAATAATTGAATAGGTTTATAAGAAAAGGCTTTTTCAATTGTAAGATGCACCCTTTCTAAATAAGTCTATTCAATTGTTAAAAAAATGGAGATCAAATAAATAAAAATAAAAGAAAGAAAATATTATTAAGAAATTGTAAAATTTCAATTGACAAACAAATTTTGCGTTTGATTTTGCTAATGATAAATAAATAAAATGAATAAAGGTTAAGACGAAAATTTTTCATGACATAGCACGCGGTTTTTACGAAAAATAATTATAACCATGAAGTTGAATCTAAATAAAAATTTAAAACGCTTTAAGCATATTTTTATTTACAGTTGCTTGAAAGCTTGAAATACGTAAAATAAGTCCGTCAAGTTGCGAGTTTTACGGTTTTAAGTGTCGAAATGATTTTTACTTTTTAATCGTCAGATTTTCCTTCAATGCCATTTCCATGAATTAATGATTAGAACAGAGAAAACTGATACAAAATGATCGAATTATTCAGATTCCTCGAAGAAAAATAAAGAGTAAATACAAAATGCAAATGAAAAAGATCACAAAATTGAAAACGAGATCAGCGAACCTAAAATCGAGAGAACAAACGCGAAAAAAGTTTTTGAATTCTGATTTCGAACTAAACTTGAAATAAATGGAAATACCGAGAAATTCAAGAACTTTTTTACTCCTCTTTCGTCACGAGAAATCTTTAATTTTGTGTTTACGTGACTTCAATCTAAAATTTTTGACACAATCGCGTATTTCTTCTATGCGCAACTTTTCACTTTCTTGAAAAAAGCTTGAACCTGTGAAAGTAGCAATCATCAATTTTGTCAAAAATGCCCGCGAGTAACGCTTCTAGTCGCTTCGTGTAGTTTCTTCACTTTTAAGATTTTAACTAAGTGATAAAGTAAATAATAGAAAAAGTTTAGCTACTTTTTAGAAGTTTTAAAACATTTGAAACATTTAAAGCTGAAGCATTTGCTTTTGCCGAAGCAACTCGATTTTTTTCGCCTCACAAAATTATCTGAATAATTGATTACACTTTTGTTCTTTTCGTCCGCAGCTCTTTTTTCATTTTCTGCCGCTTCAATTTCTCTCCAAATCACTTCTTGAAATGTCAACACAGCGATTCGAGTGAAGAGATCTTCGATGTTCTCACCGGTTTGCGCGGAGACACTCCAATATTCAGCTTCCAATTGCTGCGCTACTTTTATCGCTTCGTTTTCGATGAATTCTTGGACGGAAGGCGAAACGAGATCCTTCTTAGAACCAACTAGAAATACAATAGGTTTGATCTTCGCGTTGCTCGTTAACATCTCATCGACCCATTTCTTGGCCGACGACAAACTGTTCACATTTGACATATCAAACACGACCACAGCAACATGCGCACCTCTGTAATAAGTGCTCGTAATACATTTGAACCTTTCTTGGCCCGCAGTGTCCCAAATCTAAATTTATTTTTAAGGTCACAAAAAAGCTTAAGAACAAAGCGGCTTATTTTAAACTTACTTGTAAACAAAACGGTAGCTGCAATATTTTGAATCTTTGCACGTCAAAATCTACGCCGATTGTCGCTTTGTAATTATTGCTGAATATGTTGTAACCGAAACGATTGATGAGGCAAGTTTTACCGACCCCAATATCACCGACAACAACACATTTGGCTACGCGTAATTGCGCTTTGGGATCGAGCGCTTCTTGCTCACAAAAATCGCGTACTTCACGCGAGAATCTATACTCGCGATATATCGTACCGTCGGAATTGTATGGCAATGGAAAAGATGCGACTGCTCGCTCCAAACGATACTCCATGACTGAGGTAAACACTTTTTTCTTACACAAAATAACACCTACACAAGTAAAGTGACGGGAGGCAACCGCAAAACTTAACAAAAGAGAAGTTTAAATAAATTAATATTTATGTTTGTCACCGATGAATGCTTTTCAATGGAAGTCTATTTGTGGAAAGGTCAATCAACAGGACGCGAGTAACGTATGAAAGAAAACAATCGCAAATGACAACGGAAGACGAGAGTAAAAACCTTTTCGCGAATGTCAAAAAGTTGAATATAGCACATTTAAGAAGTTACGTGCCTTCGAATGTAAGAAAGCGAATTAAATTCATTTTCGCAAACACACTGCAACCCTCTTCGCTCATTTCAAGTTTTTATTGAAAATAGCTTTGCAAAAAAAAAGCTTCGTTTACAAACAAATTAAAATACTTTTCTTTATTCACAACTTTATACTCACAGGTCTTCACAACTTCACAAAAGTTTCGTTACGGTTTCTGAGGATTGTGTGCCGCCTAGAAGATGAACACACAATGAGTCACTCGAAACTATATTGAAAAGGTACTTACATGGTTGGAATCGCCCGCAGAAGGCACACCTTGTTGTGGCGTCATTTGATGCTGATTTGCCACAGGAATTGCGTTTGGTTGCCCGGGATTATGTTGCTGAGCTGGATTTGGCTGATTTCCTAAATTATGTTGGTTCGCTTGCTGTGAAGCACCAAATTGTTGACCTTGGTGCTGAGGCAAATTTTGAGAGTGTTGAGGATTTTGAGGGGCTGCTTGTGGATGTTGAGGAAAACCTTGCTGTGGCGGCATTTGATGCTGATTGGCTAATGGAATTGCGTTGGGATGCTCTGGTTGATGTTGCAGAGCTGGATTTGGCTGATTTCCCATATTATGCTGGTTCATTTGCTGAGGAGCGCCAAATTGCTGCCCTTGTTGATGCTGAGCGTATTGAGGATATTGAGGGAATGCTTGTGGATGTTGAGGAAGACTATCTGGATGATGTATTTGATAACCTGGTGGAGGTGGAATGTGTTGGTTCATCTGATTAGGAGGGTAGACTGGCGGAGGGTATTGTTGCGCATAAGCTGGATGTGGCTGTGCATGTAATTGGTTAATATAGTAAGCTTGTGGATCATATCGAGGATCATATTGGTAAAATTGATTTTGATATTGATCGTGATGTTTTTTATACTCTTCAAACTCATTTTGATTAAAATTCGGTTGGTCAACTACGCTTTTCCACTCTTTATCTTGTTCGAATTGAGGCTGTTCCGTGAGCTTCAAGAATTCGTCAAAACTTATGTGCCTGTCTTCATTTCTATCTCCAGCTTTCATGACTTCTGCCATCATTCGATCCATATCTTCTTCTTTTTCATTTTCATCATATTTAAGATGTTCTTCTTTTTCTTTATCGCTTAAATTGCTTTTAGACACTATCTCCGCTTTTCTTTTTTCATAAATTTTATCAAGCTCATGCTTAAGCACAGCTTCAATTTCCATTTCGTCCCACATACCGTTCCCATCGAGATCGTGTAAACGAAAGAATGTTTTAGGATCAAACTCTTCAACTGGAAGCTTATCTTCATCTTTCCATACTTCCTCGAGTTGCTGTTTGCTGCCAGGATGATGAATCCTTGGGTGGTGTTTTTGTTCTTCCACAACTTCGTTACGTTTTTTAATAGCTTCTTTTCTTTCTTCTTCTGTCATGTTTTTTAAACTCTCTTCGAAATATAATTCTTTTTCCATTTCATATCTCTTAAATTCTGCTCTCTTCATCTGTTCTAATTTCTCTATATCTTTGGTGGTCTGAAATTGATAAAAGAAATCAAATGCTACTTTTCTTTGAATTACAAGATGGGAACAGGGGTTTCGCTGAATTATGATTTCTAAAATAAGTTTAAAAACTTACAGTTTTAATAAGTTTTTCGAGATCTTCTATTTCAAAAGTATGAGGATTTGAATGATCCAAATGGGCTAAATAATATAAATAAAAATGTGTAAAAAAAACAAAAAGCGATTTAAATGTTCATTTACCGTATCTATTAAGTCGCTTTTCAAAATCAGGATCGTGAGCCGTCCTCCATTTTCTGGTGATTGAACTTCCTTTCAATCTTTGTTCTTGTTCGACAAGTAAATTCAGTCTTTCAATTTCCATGCGTTTAAATTCATCTAATTTAGTTCTTAAACCGGGATCGACTTTTTCAAGTTCTGCGGCTATTTTACCCGACTGAAAGTTGTAAAAGTTGCTAAAGTGACTTGAATTCAAGAAAGAACTTACTTTAACATCTGTTTCGGAAGCATTTTGAAGCACTTCTCTAAAATGTGTGTCGTTTTCCAAATGTTCAACTACTTGCTGCAAATAGCGGTGATATTCGAGACCCTATTTGAAGTTTTCGAAGAAGCGATGAGACGGCGATTTGAAATGGACAAACTTACAAGTTCTTCGATGGAGTTTGCATCCACTTCGTTTTCCTTATTGTCCACGTTACCGCTATGCTTTTCATTAGTGACGGGAGCGCAGAGAGCAAAGCAGAGGTAGCTTAATACTAATAAGAAGATTCGATTTGAGCACATTTCTAATTTGAAGTCAAAAAGCTGAAATTAAAAACCGACTGATCACAAATACGCTAATACTGTTCGGATGCGATCGAACGGCCGATGCCTTGCGAGAGGATAGTTTCGAAGAGCGAAAAGACGCGAAAAGAGACGAAAAGAAAAGAAAAGAGTGAAAACGAAGCAAACGCTAAATTTGAATCGCTTTTGGAATGAAAACACGTCACTTAATTCTGGCTTCGTTCACGACGACAGCGAAAGGGTCGTTTGAGAATTGCGGACGGCGTTTGCTGTCCGCTGTTGCGAGAAATCGCAACACTGCGATCGTTTGCGGCGACAATCGTCTGAGTGATTGTTGCAAAAGGCCAATCAAATTCACATTCGTCCACTGAACGTCTGCACTTTTCTTTCTCTGTTCGATCTTTTGCTTAATTCGAATCTTCTAAGCTTTCGTTCATTTTACATTCTTTTATCATTCGAGAATATAAAACTTTTTAAAACGTTTTCAAATTTTAACTTAAAATGAAGTAATGCTTCGAAACATGTTTTTCATTTATTTTATTTCATTTTATCTTTTAGAACTCGTCGATCTCAGAAAAAGACAGCTTCTACTGTGAATAACTACTGTGTCTACGGTGAAGAGAATAAGACTGACTTGAAGACAGAAGTGACCAATGCTTGCGAACAAGCAACGAATCTTCACTTGGAATCTCATCCTTTAGAATCTAGTTTGGAGCCGAAAACAGAAAATGAGTTCGTATCACAAAACATCGGCGCAGGCGATAATCCAAACTCAGCTGCATCAGAATGCAATGTTGAAAACGAAACGAAAGAGGAAAATGTTCAAATTGGAGGAGAAAAAGATGTCATCGATATAAGCCATGGATACACAGGACTAAGCTCCTCTCTCTGCGATAACAACAATGCTGGCACATTTAATCAAGCAGAATGGAACAGCGAGCCATACACTTTCAACACGCTCGCAAACAGTGGTAATGAAGATTCCACTGTTCTTGCTTATGCTTGGAATCCAATGGTAAAAGAATGAATTTGATTGTGCTCAACTTCAATTTTAATTTTAATAGTCAACGACAACACACAACGTAGGTGTTGGACCGAGTAGTTTACTTTTAGCACCCAGTCGCTCTTTTGGCAATGGCACATTAGCTCCTTTTCAATGTGGCAACTCTTTAAGTTTGAGCCGTCGATGTGAAAAGTCTTTCGTTTCCATAAAAGAGGTACTAAAAGATCGTCACTATATGCCCTCACAAGCTTCACGGCAATCGCACAATGAGAAAGAACGCCGACGAAGATCGAGAATGAAACAGTCATGTGATACACTAAGATCTTTGGTGCCTGGTGTAAGCGAAAAGACCGATAAAGCCACAGTTCTCGAGCAAACTGTAAATTACTTGTTACATCTTCAGAGATGTGTTGGCGTTAAGTGCGATGTAGGTTATCTTTGTTTATTTAGTTCATTTAGTTTAATTATTATTAACTAAAATAATTTTTTTCTTAGGATTACATTCCTGAAGCTGCAGCTGCCAGTCAAAAAATACAGTTTATAGGCTATGAATCAACTGGCGCACAAATACCAGCTGAATGCGAACCGCAGAGTGACCACCAATATTTCCACGTTCAAGAAGAGACGCGTTTAGAAGAGAAGCAATCAGAAGAGCAGATCGCAATGCAAAGCGGCGATCCAATCACTCAAAACGTGTGCGAAAATGAAAACAAAGATTAAAGAATTTTTCATCATTCGATTCACTTTAGATAATTTATTAAAAATATTTTATTTCAAAATGTAAAATGTATTTTTTAAGTTCTTTTAAGTCTATTAAATATTTGTTACTTTTGTGGCGCATTTTAAATAAAAGAAGCAGAGCAAAGGAAGCGAGGTACTCGAATGGTAAAGAATTCGCAAACTCTGGTAAGGAAGTAAGCGTTGAGTTTACAATTTTAATAATCAGAGAGTCTATTGAAACGAGAGAACATTGATTATCTCAAGCACTCGTTGTTTGCTTTTCAAGCGTATCATTGCGATGTGTTCAAACTCAATGTCAAAATGAAGTTGTATTTTACATCACTCGCTTCGCTTTTATTGTTACAATTAATTTCATCAACTCATGGGAACGTTCAGCAATCGTTCGATGTTGATGTTGAAGTTATGTGCCAGGATCAGAACCAACTTTGCAATACTCCCATCAAATCAAGTGAAATCTCATCATTTACAATACGTTTCGTTGTTAAAAATGATACAAAAATACTTTCTGACGGTAAATATCGCCTTTCTGTTACATCTGACAATGAAAATGCAGCTAAAATCGATGGAAATGCGACAGAAGTGGATGGAAATGAAGTGTTCATGAGGAATTTCACATTTTTAGTAAAAGGTGTTTTACTCGGCAAGTCAAACCTGATAACACGATTGGAGCGTAAAGTGGATTCTAGAGAATGGCAGCAGGTTCTGCAAATAGCACATGAAGTTGTTGTTATCAGAGCTGAAAATCAATTGCAATTATATTTTACAATTTTCATTGCAATTTTAGTTTCGATAAACAATATAAACATGGGCTGCTTTTTAAATCTCAGCGTTATCAGAGATGTTCTAAGGAGACCGATCGCACCTCTAATTGGATTCCTTTGTCAGTTCTTGTTTATGCCAATTGCATCATTTGGGTTCGGCAAAGTGTTTTTTACGAACAACAATGCGTGGAAATTAGGCCTCTTTGTTTTAGGTTGCTCTCCTGGTGGCACGGGAAGCAATTTTTGGACTCTCCTTTTTAATGGTGATGTCAATCTAAGTGTAACAATGACTTTGTTCAGCACTATTGCCGCATTAGGTATGTATTAGTGCTGTAAACGGGACGTGGAAAAATTTTTGCGTTACCGAAACCTTTTTTCAAAGACCGAACTTTCGTTCATACTCCAACTCATACTCCGTACTTCAACTTTTCTTTGTCCCGAAGACGAAGTTTTTTTTTTGGTTTTTTGTATCAATCAAAAATCCGTTCCGTTGAGAGCATCTGTTTTTATATAGATTTATTTATTTAAAATAATTCTCAGGAATGATGCCACTTTGGTTGTTCCTAGTTGGTGGGTATGTAACTGATGATCCAAACTTTGTGGTTCCGTACCAAAATATGATCATATCTCTACTCGGTTTAACCATTCCGATTGCAATAGGATTATTGATTCAAAGATATAAACCAAATTTGGCCGAAATTTCGAAAAAGATTTTGCGTCCTTTCACAGTAATTTTGCTTATTATTGTTATAACTGGTGGAATTTACATCAACTTTTATATTTTTCAACTTTTCGAATGGATTATTTTCGTTGCTGGTGCTTGTGTAGCTTGGGGTGGTTATTTGTGTGGTGCAGTCATTGCGGCACTTTTTCAATTACCGCGTAAGCAAGTGATAGCAGTTTCGATCGAAACTGCGCTTCAAAATCCTGGAGTGGCATTCGTACTCTTGCAAACATCTTTGCCTCAACCAGATTCCGATCTTGCCGCTATACCAATTGTTGGTCAGATGCTCGTCACCGGACCTCCCCTATGGACTCTTTACATTCTCATCGCTGTTTTTAAAAAAATAAGAAATCAATC
The DNA here is from genome assembly GCA_003675995.1 of Dinothrombium tinctorium. Lineage (NCBI taxonomy): Eukaryota > Metazoa > Arthropoda > Arachnida > Trombidiformes > Trombidiidae > Dinothrombium > Dinothrombium tinctorium. The sequence goes on along the minus strand of NCKU01002702.1, from coordinate 633 downwards.
GAAGGTTTCCAAAGAAAAGAAGGAGACTTCAAAAGATGAAAACAATGAAGTCGAGAAGTTTTTAGAAATGAATGAAAATATTTGATTGTGTTTCGATTTACGTATTTCCAATTAGAGTTGGAAAAATAAAAAGATTTTAATGAGCCATTGTATAACACATGTATCATACATGTGTTATTCTGTATTTTTGTGTATTTTTTATTTTAAGCTCAAAAATTGCAAGTTATTTTCCCTAATCGATTTCAGCGTTTCAGTCCTCACGACTTGAAGAGTCATATTCATGTCAAATTCGTTATTTTGATTCATATTTAATTGCACAGACGCAAAAATCATGCTTTTTGTTAACGCCACTATTGTTTTACCTCAACTTGCTGTCATGTGATAAAGGATTTCGTTTGCCTTCTGCTGAAAGTTTTGATTAAATTGAATAGAAAACAAAATTTGAACATGAGCTTGTATAAATCTATTTCGAATTTTTTAAGTTTAGAGTAAATTCTTCATTGATTTTAAAAATTTAATTTTAAATTTTTCTCGCTACAGAAGCAATAGAATAAATTTATTTATTTATTTATTTATTTATTTATTATTATCAGACAAGAGTCCATAACATTAATATTTTAAAAAATTATTTAA